>JAPDSC010074205.1:78839-108340 GCA_026290005.1 Latrodectus geometricus | reverse complement strand
ATATATATATATATATATATATATATATATATATATATATATATATACAAATATTTATATAGGCATAACTAAGATTGAAGCTAATATGTAACTTACATTGAAAAAAGAAATATTTAGCTGATTATCTACTTAAGAAAAATGCCTTGAAAATTAACAATTTATCTTTAAACTTCTTTATTTTCAAAACGAAACAGTCCATCAAGCCAAACTGCAAAGTAAGGTTAGGGAATTCACAACTGTAATATCTTTACAAGGAACCAAATTCGATTTTGAACGTAATTGGAAAAGCCGATTATAGCTTAAATAACTCAGGTGTGTCTTGGTACTACCTGTAATTTATTTTATGAAACATAAACAGTATTTCTTTCAAAACTTTCTTGTGAGCTTTTCTGATGGAGAATGTTTTTTTTATCAGATTATCCGTGGTGGCATATAATATGCACAACAAAATTTGGAACTTTTTTAACATATAATCCGCGGATTATATACGGGAAAATACTGTAATTTCTTAAATAACCAAAAGAATCATTAAATGTTATTTTAATTTAGAAACATTAATTCTTTGGCTCTAAATTAAAATAGTGTTAAATTTACATAATTCATTTAAATATAGATAACTACTGTGTCAATTATATAATACTACAAAAGCTATAGTACATTAAGTACAATAATATATTTAGCTATTATAGTGTAATATTTTCAAAATGAAAAAATCCATTAAACTGATGCCAATCATGAATCTTTCTCAGATGAATTCTCAAACATTTTTTCAAAATTGAATGAAAGCTGTTTAAATTCTAGATTCATATGCTGCTTGTAGATAAACATAAATAATTGATAAAATTAATATTAAAAAATGGTGAAATTTTTATTATAGAATTATGAATGCATATTGTAAAAGTATTTATTTTGAATGGGGCTAAAACTATAAATACATCATTTATCATATGTTTTATTGCTTAAATTATTTTATGCTTCAACACCACATAATAGACAATTTAACATCCATTACTTAAATTGCCTTTTGGGAGAATTTTCCATTGATAGTATGCCATATTTATTACGAAGGAGGTAATAGGGAGAACTCTCAACTCCCATCATGACAGATATACATGTAGTAGATTGTTGTACAGCATCTATCTTATGTTGCTCATCAGTAGCTGAGATCAAACAGTTCTTTCTCTCTGAAGATTGCTATAACCAGTAGAATGCAATACACCGATTATTTTATGCTTGGAAATCTTTGTTGATAACAACTAATGAAAATTTTAAAAGTAGCATAATAATTACTATTCATAAAAAAAATATTTTTTTTTTGAAAAATTGTCTTTCTTTTTAGAGTTCCTGAAATTATCTTCCAACCCACAATGATTGGTGTGGAGCAAGCTGGATTAGCAGAGACTGTAGAAATGGTTCTTGCTAGATATAATCCTAATGATCAACAAAAATTAGCGGAGGTAAATTACATCTCAAAATTAAAAATATTTGAATGACATTTAAATAAATAAATGGTGCACTTATGCATTCCATTTAGTTGACTGATTTGAGTAACTTTTGTTTAAATTAAATCTGATTTTGAAAATATTAAATTAATTTATTTTACAGAATGTTTATATTACTGGTGGTCCTGCAAAGCTTCCTTTTATTAAAGAAAGGGTTGAAGCTGAATTAATGGCTGTGAGACCTTTTCAGTCTAAGTTCAATGTTCAGTTAGCAGGTTTGTATAAAATAAGGATGCAGTTTATTATTATATTTATAATATAAATAAATAATCCCTTAATATATACTTTCTATTATTTAAATAATATAACAATTATTCCCTAAAAAAATGCAGTCATATTCATTTAAAATAAGAAGTAGCAAATTTTAGTCCAATAGAAGTCCTTATGATTGCATTTCAGTGTTTCTGTAAACTTTGAGCCTAAGCCTTGATTTCTTTTTGTGTGTGTTTATATATACAATTGATTAAAATAAAAATTAAGTAAAAACTAAATTAAAAAAATCTTTAGAAATTTTTAATATATATCTATATATACATATAGTATGTTGTAGTTTAGCATAGGGCAAGACAATTTATGACAATTTTAATTTAAATTATTTAAATTTATTGACGAGAACAAATTTTAATATATAATGTTTATATCTTTCAAAATAAACATAACTATATAATCGGCAGACACTGCCACAAACACACCTCCTGTGTGTTGTCTCTCTGAGAACAAACTCTCCAATAATAAAAAAAGTAAACGAAAACTTAATCCCGAGTGAAGAGGACAGCAGATATTAGCGCGCATGCACTAATCTGATCTTCACCTTTGCTTGTTACAATGAGTCAAAGGACTTTGCTTGTTACAAAGTCCTTTGACTCTCTCTTAATTTCGAAACAGCTTCTACAATATTGGTAAATGTGCTGTCAGCTATAGTAAAGTAGTGATGCACTATTGAATTAAATTACCTAGATCACCACCCGATAGAAAACTGCTGAGTTAACATTACTATCTTAAAAATGGAATGAGATTCAGAAAAAATTATTTTCCTCCTTCTAGAAAAGATATGATTCTCTCTTCAAAAAAGATATGATTCACCTAAGAAATCTTTTCGAATCTTAATCTGTTCAAATTATTACCAGAAATATCCATAAAAAAGCATATTTTTATTGTATATACTTGAATTCTTTGTATAAAAAAAAACTTTGCATGAAACATTTTTTTTGATTTTCATAAATAATGAATTTAAAAATTTTTATTTTATAAGTTGGAATATTAATGCTCCTAAATATTTGTTTTTTGCTGAAGAAATTGACGAGGCGACATTATTTGAGAAAAAGGGAGTGTGTGTAGTATGTTTCTTTCTCCAATATGGATCAATTCAAACCTTCTTTATAATCTGTGAATAGTCAAAACGAAAAATATATGCATCTTTTCCAGTGTTGTTTCTTCCAAAATTTACTTCTTAAGAATTTTAGGAATAACCTCTTTTAATCCTACTGCATATAATCTCATTTTTTGTAGAGAAAGTACACATTGGCAGAGTTCTTTGTTGACATTAGACAGAGTCCTTTTTGAAGAATTTGTTATTCAACTGATAGAGTTCTATTATGACTATGTACTTTCATCTTCAGTTCTTTGGAAGTAATTATAGAAGAAAGTGGAAACAAACTCTTTCTACAATATTTAAAGAATTATCTGTTCTGATTTTTACTGCAGGAATTACTTTATGTATTTTCCCACAATCTTGCTAATTAATAAACATTTATCAAATATTTCAATTTCCGATTTCTATGGGCCTCGCTTTTTAAGAACAAATTATTGTACAATTGTATAACAAATTTTAGCTAGTACATTTGCTTTTATCCTGGGCAAGTGGCATTATAATAGACCAATAACTCCACTTAGGTAGGAATCAGTAATCTCATGCTTCAACATTTCAGTCAAAAGTTTGATTTAGTTAAGCAACATATCTTTACTCTTGTCTTTGAGTTAAAGTTCTTGAGAGTGATACTCTGTTTCATTTGCTAATAATAAATATGAACATTCTCATGTTACCCAGCTTGATGATAAATGTATAAAAAGAATTTCCTAATTTTTATCCATGTGAACAGTTACTGATAATTAAAAAAATTGGTAATAAAATAAGTATAATTTACAAAATATGTTTTTTTATGTAATTATCAATAAAAATTCTTTTATTCATTTTCCAATAGTAGTATTAATATCATTATAAGAATGTACTGAATGAATGATATTCATAAATATTTATATCTAATGTCAAAGTAATGATGTAAAAATTCACTATGGAATTATAAATAAATTAGAATTTATTTTAATTTATATCTGATTAATTTAAGCAATATTTAATAAAAATAATACAAATCATGTAGTGATTTAATGGAACTAAAATATTTTTTTTATGAATTTCTTAATAATTTCATTAATAGTTTACATTTAATTTTGTAATAATATATTACATTTAATTTTGATTCTATATTTCAATGAAATTTTTTGATGTATGTAAGCATTAAAATGTATTACTTGTTTTCTGTTCATTTACTGTATTTAAATTTACTGTATTAAAGAATTAAATTATGTAGCAATGGTAAAAAAATAATTTTTTGTGTTTCAATAATTTCTATAAGAAAAGTAAAATTAATTAATATATAAATTGAAAAAATATGAATTAGTAATGGAAATAAATTATTTTATATGAATTATTAAAATAAAATTAATTTACCAGTGATATCAATATTTTAATTGTTTAATATTAATTATAATAAAATTTAGAAATTTTTTGAATTAGTAATTCTTTGCAAATTATTCTACGTATTTTTTAAATAGCATTGCACATTATTATATAAATTATATTTTATTATAAAATATTCGTTTTTTTTAAAATATAATTAAATTTGATAAAATTTCGAGGTTAAATTACTTTATTGCTTCATTATTTTTTTCATGCATATATTATAATAAATAAATTTTTAGATGATCCTTTGCTTGATTCTTGGAAGGGTGCCAGAAAATGGTCTATGAATAATGAAAATCTCAAGAAATTTTCAGTTACTCGTCAAGAATATTTAGAAAAAGGTGGTGATTATCTTAAGGAGCATTCTTGTTCAAATCACTATGTCTCTTTACCTGCTTTAACTCATAAAGGACTTATTAACTCTTTATCGTCTACTGCAGCAAAAGCAGAGCCAAAAACATCTTGACGAAGTTGTTAAATTAAATTTCTCAAATATATGCATTTTTATAACCTTTTTCAGTATGTTCCTTGTACATTTTAGATATGTGAGCAATATGACCTCCAGTTAAAATATATTAACTGAAAATTTTATTATTTTTTATTTAAAAGAATTTTAAGTTTTAGTAATATTACCAATGAAATATTTTAAAACATTTTAAGGTTTCATACTTATAACAGTATGTAGAGTATTACAAACTATTTCAACTTATATAATTTTTTAAGTCTTTTTAGCTGAATTTAATTGGATTTTTACAACGAGTAGAGAATTTTCTGTGTTTGGTATTTCCTTTACATATATGTACTTTATTTGATGCATCAATACATTGTTTTGATTACAAAACATAATTATTTATTCTTATATTCTAAAATCAAAAATATTGACACACCTAACTTATTTTTTGTTATTGGAATAAATGAATTGCAGTTAATAGAAAAATAAAGAAAATTTAGGTAAATTTCATACTGACAACATTGATTTCACACCAACTTTTTTTTTCCTTTATCAATAAACAATATGGTGTTTTTTCCAGATTTACAAATTTTTAGAACTTATTCCTTAGTAAAGTAAGCTATTATGGATTTGATCTTCAAAATCTCATGTCTGTGATTATGCTTATAACAATAAATGAAATTTGTTTTCAGCAATTTTATTATTTCTTACTGAGAATACATTCTTCAATTATTAAATATTGTATTTATTTTAAAACAAAAAATGCTTGCTTTCTTTTAAAGTTCATTGATGTCAAATCCATATGCATCTTGATATCAAATTTTAAAATTTTAAGTACGTATTTTATCTTTTTACATTTTACTTTTCCTTTGTTTCTCTGCATGTTTATAACATTTTTTGCATATTAATCAAATAAGATATTGCATTGTTTTTTTGCTTATTTTAATAAGTGTGTTTCATTAAGAGTTTTATTCTATTTTATCAAATTATCTATTTTTATATTAAATTTACATAAGTTTCAAACCTTCCATTTTCGCAATAAGTAATCTGCTTTCTTTCCTTTCTTTTGATTGTCTTATTGTAAAAATATGAGGCAAAATTTTTATTCCTTATGTAGAGTGTGGAATATTCTTATTTCATTTATTTTCTTTTTTAAACTAATTAATAGTTAATAATCTTTTTTAAACAAAATAACTTTGAATTAAAAGAATGAATCAGAACAGAAATGAAAAATGCAGAAAATTAAAATAATTTGAGAAACTTAGAAAGTAGTAAAAGTATGAGAAAAATACACTTGCTCAGTCTGTATTATTTAAAAAAATGTTGAGGTGTAACAGCTGTTAAGCAAAGGAAGAATTATAATAAATAAAGATAAACAAAAAATATATAATGTAAACAAGATAAATATTTAATAAAGTCTTTTTTTTATATAAGTTATTTATAAATTTTTTTATCAAAGTGGGAAATATATTTTCTTTAGATTTTCTAAAATCGTCTGTATCACCATTGTGGTTGTGTTCATGCTAGTGATTCTTACAATTTTATAATTTCACAAAATTTAAAAAATTTAAATCTGTTGAAAAATTTATATTTTAGTGTAAAAAAGTTTTATTTAACTCACCTACGTTCTACTTTTTTCAAATGAATAATGTCAAATTAATATACAAAAAAAGATTTCCATCTCAAAGAAAATCCTTTATATATAAGAAGATTCTGTTTGTAAATATTTAATGCTTACATAATAATTTATATATTTTCTATTATATGCATATTGAATTTGTTTTCATAATAAATATTCTTGCAAAATAATCTTTGTGTGTCTGGAAAAATTTATGTTTATTTTTATTTTATATTAAGTTTATTTTTATATTGAAAAATTATGTTTTTTTTTAAAACCCTCCTTTAGTCAAAGACTGAATTAAAATGATATTAAAAAAAAGCTGTAATGTTTCTGTAATTATAATAAAATAAAGTGCTGTAATTCATAAAGTAAAATGGGATAAAAAAAAAGTGAATTTGTAAAAGATAAATGTCCTAGCCAATCAATCTTTTTGTTTTGAGATGTAAAACTGGATTTGTGAAGGTGCAGCTTGTCCTTTTTGGACCTTGTGCCATAAAACCCTACCAACCATTGATTTGTGAAAAAGCAAGATGAAATTCAAGTATACAGATTACAAAAATACAAAATACATATAAATAAGTATCAAAATTATATATTTAATAATTGACATGCTTTCTTATTATTGTTACATTTCCTCATTACAATTACAGTCTTAAATCAAGGATAGAAATTTCTCTATCATTGTGAGTCAAGTTCTTACTCATTATGTTTTTAAATTTTTTTCCATTTAAATAAATTGTGCTTGCTTATGTGTATGCTGGTTTTTTTATATTTTGTAGTTTTTCAGAATTTAAAATCAAAATATTTTAACGTTTAAACCTGTTATAGTACATTTACCCTCTATATTATTTTTTCCCTTTTGTAAACAAGTTTGTTTACATAAAGGTAAACAAACTTGTTTACTAGTATTATACATATATTATACAAGTATTATACATTATAAGTTTACAAGTAAAACAAGTATTACAAGTTTGCTTTCATGTGGAATTCTATCTTCATATCTATATATTAAATTATCCCTTTCTTATTTTGTTTCTTTTCTTTATTAAAATGCTTGCTTGAAATTCTATCATGTATCAAAATATATGCTCTATTTATTGTTGATGCTATTTTCTTATATAGAATTATTATTTACACAAATTTAAAATAAATGTCTTCAATTAAGAAAGTAAAAAAAAATTATAAAAATACATTCTAAAGTAAACTTATCTTAGTATTATTTCATATTCAAATGAGGAATAATAAAGGAAAAAGTTTATTGCAAAACTAAATTGTTACTGGACTGCTACCAAACTATTACCAAGATTAATCTATGATGATAAATATTTATTAAAATAAAAATTTATCTACATTTATTATTAAGTGCTCCTTTTCTTTTATTTCTAACATAGATTTCAATTTATTAAGCATTATTTTTTCGTTTTTATCGAACTTGTATGTATGTTTTTTTTTCTTTTGAATTTGTTTTTGGTCTTATGTCATCATTTTTGGTTTTCTGTTTGTTAATTAACAGTTGCATTGCAAAGAACCAATTGTGTAGTGTAATGCACCAAAATAATTATCTTAAATTAAACTTACAAAGCTCAAATTATATCGTTATGTGGCTAACTAAAAATAAGCAAAAATGGAACCGATGTATACTGCTAGAAGATACTTATACTTAAACTGGTGTGCAAAACTTAAGCAACAGCTTGTATTTTTGCCGTAACTCCGCGAGAAATCATCTGAGGAACATGAAATTCAGACATGAGACACATCATTTTTTACTTAAAGAATGACGAAAGTATAGTTGCACAAAAATGAATGCAATGCATACAGTATGGAATCAAACAAAAATAGTCTTTATTGAACTCACAGTATCCCTGCACAAGATCATCTGTCCAAGAGGAACAAGAACAAACAGATGTTCCTTAGTATGGGATATGCCCTCTCTTTACTGCAATGCAAACGTTGCTTTACACCATCTCCCCAGGCTCAGCACCAGATTGTTCAGCAGTTCTTAAGGTAAGAGTACCCATTCTTCAATAAGCATCTGTTGAGTTGCTGCGTGTTCCCCGGGGGATGCAATCGCGCCACAATGAGTCTCCCCAAAGCATAACACACATGTTCTATGGGATTTAAATAAGGGGAGTAAGCTAGCCAATCCATTCGGGTGATGTCTTCACTTTCCAGTAGCTGCTGAACAGCATGAATTCGATGTGGCCGTGCATTGTCATCCATAAAAATGAAATCTGCTCCAATGGCACCTCGAAACAGACGCACATGGGAAAGGATTACCTCCTGACAATGGTGATCTCCGATTACAGAGCCTCTGTCGAAAACGTGAAGTTCAGTCCACCCGTTCAGCATAATGTCTCCCCAGGCGAGAACTCCAGGACGACCATAACGGCCTGAAACCGTGTTCCAACCTCTCTCCAAATCAACTGGCGTTGAGAATCGCTTGTATTACTAAAACGACTCTCATCTGTGTGTGCGTCTGGCCACAATAAACCGTGTCGTCCCGTTGCTGTATATGGCGCTTGCTGACTGGTTTCGGGTTTTTTTTTTCGCCTGCAGGACGGTAAAGCGGTTATCCACTGCGATTGTTTTCCTGGGGCGGCCACCACCAACCTTTCGAACAGCTATACCTGTGGTTCTGAAGGCTTTCCAAGTTTGTTGATTCCGAACTCTTCAGCTACACTGGTCACACTATGCCCCGTCTCCAGTTTTCCAATCACTCTTCCACGTGTGAAGTCGTCCAGTTGATTTCTTCTAGCCATATTTCACGGACACCATACTTCCTTTTATTGCTTCACCGTACTTCCTTTTATTGTAAGCTTGAACTGCGCGTGCCACTGATATATGCATACGCATGACCTTTCTACTGAATTACGTGTTCATTGCACTGATCGCAAGAATTCCTTTTTTGCAATTTCATGGCTATCTGCTTAAAAGTTAAATTATTAAGTTTTGTACAGCAGTATATGTGTTTAGTTGGCATAGTTTAGGTGTCAACCAATTATTTACTTTCAATTACGATTTATTCTTTTCATATAAAGATGTATTTTCTTTAATGAAAGTATTTCTGGGCAATAGATACGAGGGTGACTCTGAAATTTTTGAGATACAACTAGGTTTTTAAAGTTATACTTACAAAATTTTAGGTATGTTCAAAGTAGTTTCCTTCGGCATCAATGCACTCTTATATACGAATTTTCCACAGATTAAATGCCTCAAGCCATTCATTTCTTGGAATAGATGAAAAAAAATACATTTATAACCACATCAATCTCTTCTTCTGAATGAAAACGACGTCCACGTAAGTTCTTTTTTAGATTAGAGAATAACCAAAAGTCGCACATAGCTAGATCAGGTGAATACGGCGGATGTTCGATCACTTTAATTTGTTTTTGTTTAACAAACTTAACTGTTAATCCGGCTGTATGTGAAGATGCATTGTCATGGTGAAGCATTATTCCCCTAACATTCAGTTCTTGTAGAATTTCTAGAAGACATTTAGTGGTATACCAGTTTGCTGTTACTGTCTTCTGTCCTTCCAACTTGATAGCTTTGATCAATCCCGTACTTCTGAAGAAAACGGCATACATAACTTTAAGTGCACGTTATTTTTTCACCATTGTCGGCGTGGGATCATCTTCAAAGACCCATACTTTGCTTTCTTGACGTGTTGGAACGTCAAAAAACGGTATGTATGTTTCATCACTTGTTACAATTTTAGAAATGATGCGGTGGCCACCATCGTTAAGCAAGTAAAGAGTTTCTTTACTGATTCCGACACGCTCCTCTTTTTGGTGCTCAGTTAGATTATGGGGAACCCAACGGAAAACTACTTTTTTCATATGTAATTCTTCATGAATGATTTTGTGTATGGCTGCGGATCCAATGTTAAGTTCCTTCTGTATCATTTGATAGGTACAGCGATTATCATCCATTAACATTTTTCGTATGGCCGACACATTATGCGGGATTACTGCCGACAGCGGCCTTCCTGTGCGTTCTTCATCCTGAAGAAAATTGCGACCTCTTCTAAATTCTCTAAACCATCTGAATACAGTAGCACGAGCTGGAGATTCATCACCAAATGCTAATTGCAACCGTTGAACGCATTCTTCTTGATTAAATCGTGCTTTAAAATCGAAGAAAACCATTGCGCGAAAATGTTCTCGCGTCAACTCCATTTTCTCGTCTGTTTAAAATTTATTCTACGCTAAACAAGTTGAAGTAAGTCAGTAAAAAATCGTCTTCTGTGTTAAAATACTCTTTGTATTTTAAAATTAAACCGTTATTTTTATATTGTAAATTCTTGTCTGCACGTATCTCGAAAATTTCAGAGTAACCTCGTATCTGTAAAACTATTATCAGAAAAATATACATTTTAAAATTGATTCTATGTTAATGAAGAGAATATAAGAGTTTCCATTTTATAAAAACACCTTTGAATTCAATGTTATGATTCTCAATATTATAGGTAATGTATACGGTTCCAAATGTCTCAAGAACTCATTTATCTATTTTGAAATCTAATTCAAAAATATCTGAATTAAAAATATTTCGCAAATTACAATCAAAATATTCCAAATAAGTCAGCTGTTATATATATATTTTTTACACTGAAAAAAAAATTTTTTTATCTCGAAGAATAGTTTATCTTTTAATTCTAATGATATTGATTAATTTTTATCAATTTAACAATGTAATTCTTACGATTTTACAAACTACAATAAATTTATATTTTTTAAGTGTATGAACACTTTACTGTTAAAATTCAAACATATAAATACCCTTGCATTTTTTCCTAAAATTACATGAACTTTTAATTCAAATATCCAGCAGAAAGAACAGCATAACTTTATCCAAAATGAAACCGCTAGATTGTTCAGAAAACAGTAGAACGATTACTTATTTAACAGAATCTTAAATGATTTTTAATTTAGATATCCAATTTTTAATTTTACAACTAATGTTTGCATTTAAGAATATTTGTAGAAAATTTATTTCAACATTGCATATAATTGATATTTTTTTTTTATAGAATATATTTCAGACATTATTTGTATTCTTTCACACACAAAAATGTTACAGATATAAAGTGAAGAGTACATGACAAAATAATTTATATTTTAATGTATAACAAATTATAAATACTTTGACAACTATACTCCTGACTGAATGTTTTAATAAACCATATATGAAGTTTTCTAATGAATACAAATAGAGAAACCTGTTATGAATGGATGAATGTTTCTAAATGGTCGTATTTTTGATAATATTAAGAATTCATATTTTTTATACTTGTCATTTCATTATTGTTTACTTTTGTAGAATAAAAAGTATATTGTTATAAATGTTTGCACTTGTGTGTACCAATCATTTATTGTTATCATACATTTTACTCAATATATGTTATCAAACTTTCCATTGAAAATTTTTTCATAATTCTTCTTACAAAATTAAGGAAAATTAAATATTTGAATTATTTATAAAATATATTATACAGGATATAAAATTCTCTGTTGTCAAAATATTTCTACAAAATCTTTTGACATTTCCAAGAGCTTCATACAAGTAAATTTTAAACGCTTAAATATTTCATATCTTATTATTTTATATATTTTGTGATTATTAAGTGCTTGGTAGATAATTAACTGTACCTGAAATCCTAGATTTTTTAAATCAAATTGTATAGAATTTCTACTACATATAATTTAACTCCTGTCTTATATCTTATGTATTAGAGTATAATTTTAAGTGCAATTATTTTTTGCTACTTTTACAAGGCGTGATCATGACTTAAAAATCGCTATATGAAATTGATTTTCTAAGCGCAATGCATTTGTCAATATAAATGTTTGGAATGATGTTGAAAAAATATATCAGTCATTTTGACGTGCAAACATTTTAAAGAAATATGCAAGCTTTATTACAAAAAGTTGGTTCAGTAACTGAAGACAGTCTACAACATTTTCTCGAAGAATTGACTGAAAATGAGTTATTCATTCATAAACTTCTTTGAACGAGTGCGCTACTGTCCAATTTTTATTTTATTTTTATTTTATGTAGACCCCAGATGTTATATGTACATACGAAGTAGTGGATGACTCATAATGTGGCACATTGATTAAGAATGAAAAGGAACATTCAAATAACAAAAACAAGAAGGAAATGACTTATCTTTCCTTCAAGTGATTTCCAGATTTTTCAATAAGATTCATTTAGATTACAAAACAATCAGATACATGGCAAACAAGATTGAGATACTTTTTTGAGAAGAACAATAATAAAATGTTTTCTCACATAAAAAAGAAAAAATATTTTTAAAAATGAAGTTTTGAAACAAGAAAGTAAGTGATTATACATTGCTTAATAGTTTAATAAAACGAAAATAAGAATTGCTTTAAAATAAGAATTTTATTCTACACGTGTTTCTTAAATTGTTCATATTAAATTATTTTTCTAATTCTAGAGAGAAGTTTGATAAAATAAATTATATAGCTTTATGATCTAACATTTATTTTTCTATTGTATGAACTTTTATTTTTAAATGCAGGTATCTAGGGCTTCGTGGAAGTACATGGCTACTGTGTATTTTACATAACTCTTTTAACAGACATTTTAATCCCAAATCTTCATTTCATGATCATATTCCACAAACTTTGTAACCTTTAAGTTATCCCTAAATTTCAATAAATGTTAAAAACATTTTTTTCTCTATAATTTAGAAAGGAAACATTTCCACATGTATTTGCAGAATGTTTCAATAATTTATAATCTTCCGCACTGAAGAAATTAATAACAAAAATAGCCAAACATATCTTTTATTTATTTAGCATTTTTAAAAAAAAAATTTTTTTTGCGTTTTGAATAATAAAAAATAAATAAATAAATAAAAATATAAACAATTGGATTTACTTAAAATCCTGAAATATGAAGCCGGAGTCCGAAATTATAAGCCTGTCTGTTGTGAAACAAGTGGGATTTTGTTTTACGAGAATGATTATAATGCTGTTACTGCTATCTTAGACTAATTTCAGAGATTGAAAAATTATTTTGCATTAAATTTATTAATTAAACAGAAACTTTTTATATTTAATGTCAATTGTAAAAATTTATATTTATACATCCTATGAGTCTTTCTCACTACATGTAGCAAACGATGGGATTCATATGGTTGGAATATCTGTTTTCAAATGGAATTTTAATGCTTTTCCTTTTATAAATACTTTTTCAAAGAAGATCCTTTTATCCTAATTAAGAGGCTCCTAATTGTCATGACAAAATGTTTATTTGCAAATAAACATATTTTCCCATAAGGATAATTGTAGTAAATGGAATTCTTAGTTTGATTTCTGTTCCTGTAGTACGTTCACCCTTGAAATTCCTGAGGCTGTCAAGACAACAGTTAATGTGAAAAAACATTGTTCCTTTATGACATCAACTAGAGTTGAGGCATCCACTTTGTGTTATAAACTGGAAAAATGGAATTCATAAAATGGAGAATTATGATTTATATTCTTTGAAATTATATACTTTTGTTCTTTTTAATGATTTGTAGCAGAACAAAGGTGAGAAAAATTACAAATAACATTTTAGAACTTTTGTTGCCTTTGGGTTTTAATACTAAGAAAATCAAATGTCGCCTCGTCTGCTTACGTAAATTGAATGCTAGCACATCCAGTATGCACATGAATTGCGTCCAATCGCAAAACGTCTGAAATTCCATTGATATAAAAATTTGTATTTGTGTTACTTAGTATATTTATCCTGAAACGTGTAATTTTCAATCATTGAATTTCAAAAAATTTATTACCTTGAGCTAGATTGCAGTGTATATGAACTTTGGTTTTTACATTTTCTATTGTATCAGTATTCTCAAGTTGTGATGCATGAGCTTAATGATCATATATATATATATTCATGATATTGATATGTAATCCCTTATTTTTATAAGCTAACCTGAAACTTTCATATCAATAAAGGAAATAGTACAGATTAATTGAATTAAGTAGCACACAGAAAACTGTCGATTATCTGTAAGCGGCTTTATTCACTTTGCGGATTATCCTGTTTGTCTGAATTCCAAAAATATTTCGATGGCTAATGAAAGGAAACTACTTTAATGCAAAGAAACGGAAATGCTTTAATGATTTCCTAAAGAAGTAATTCTAGAAAGAAAGTAAAGGAAGTTTCTTGTAAGAAGTGAAGAATTTTATTATAGATAATCAGATAAGTATGCTATCTACCAAAAAGTATATAGACACCCAGACAAATGAGGATATCTGTGGTCCTGAGTTACATCTCGCCTTCTGTACATAAATTTCGTGTAGGAAACAGCATTGGCATTATCTCATACAAGATGCCACGTAATTCACAGCTGTTTATTTCGAGAAAGGCGTAACTGTAGGATTTCATAAAAATGACCGATTCTTAAATATGTGATCTAATAAGTTAAACATTTCAAAATCAACAATGGCTTTTATGATTAAGAAGTAGAAGGAGAGTAGTGATTGTCGGAATTGTCTTCGATTCGGCAGACTCATGAAAGTAAGGTAGAGACCGACAAGTACTGTTCAAAGAAATTCGAATAAAGCACACCAAACCGAAAGGAACATTCCCAGGAAGTTTCTTGTAAGAAACTTCCTGGGAATGTTCCAGAGTTCCAAGTAACAGCAGAGACAATAGTTTCGATATATATCAACCGAAAGAAAACACATTTGTTTATTACAGTAAAGTTTGGCGGAAGTGAAATTATGGTCTGCGGATGTTTCTTGTAGTATGGACTGGGACCTTCAATCCCAATTCATTGTAGGCTCAACGCCGACTATTTTTCCACTATTCTAGACAGCCATGTTATTCCTAGACTGTAGCAATTCTACGGATTGGAACATTGCTACTTTCAGGATGATAATTTCACTTATGTTCATCATTGATTCCTATGCTGACAATGATGTGAACCGATTGGATTGGTTTGCTCAGAGTTTAGACTTATAGAACACTTCTAAGATAAGTTGGACTGCTGAATTAAGGGGTCAATAACTGTCGAAAATCGGTAAAAGAACTTACGAACTCAATTATGGGCTAGGTACTGGGAAGTATGCTGATGCAACAACAATGACTATCTATCATCCAAACACTTGTAAAAAGCATATTTTGGAGAATTTATGCAGTAATTGTCTCACTTGGAGACTGTACCAACTATTGAATATAAATAAATTGTGTTTATCTTTATTTATTTTTATTTTTTATCACAGATGTCCAAATACTAATTGGTAGATATAACGCTTATGTTACCTCTAGAGTATATAAATTGTTCAAATGATTATTTATGTGGAATTTATTTCCTTTTTCATAATTTTGCAGATTATCCGCGACATCGGTTTATCTACATTAAGACACCACTCAGTTCCGTAAATAATCAGTTTAATTTACACGTTGAACCATTATTACCCAATAATTGACGACATTAGTGTGACGTCATATCCACAACTGTTTCCAAACAAATACAATGAAAACATTTGTTTAATATTGTATTTAAGAGTGCCTTCTTGACAAACTTGGAGATTTTTATTTGGCTATCGATTTTATTGGAGATTTTTGTTGGCACAGAACAATAAATTGTTCTGTTGCAACCAGAATACGATTGGATTTTGCCCAGCTTGGTGATTAACTGTGACTACAATTTGGCAAGAATCAAAGGTTAAGCAAACAAAAGGTTAAAAGTTTTAGCGATCACGTTATCCTTAAATAATGAATATCAATTTCAAAAATAACAATTTAAAAATCTATCACCAAGTCTATGGCAGTTTCAATGATAAATGGCGCTTAACAGCAAATGTTTGGAAACAGTTGCTGGATTTGACGTCACAACTAATGTCGTCTATTACACTCATCACTCACCAGAATTCTCGTGTTTTATTAATATTTCATTTTGCAAATTGCATATCATACACAAGAAGTCTCGTGTATTAATACCTTTTACAAATAAATCGGGAATTCAGTCCATATTAATTGTATAATAAGCTGTCAGTAATTATTTTTATCTTAAAATAATCATGCTCCTATTTTCATAATTTTGAGGAATATTGCTTTCAGATATATAATTAAATAAAACATTGATCCGAACTTGTGAATAGAACCCAAATTCTATTGACTTGAAAGATGAAATCATGCAAGTGAATTTTAAAAAGAATCTTTGTGATTTTTTAAATATTCATACATCATTAATTAAGTATTGATTTGACATTAGAGGTATTTCATTTCTAATATTCTGCGAAATTTTATTTTTATATGCAAGTCAACTATTGAATATGTATAAATGTTTAATTTTTTTATCACAGATGACCGAATACTAATTGGTAGATATGATGTTACCTCTTGAGCCTATAAATTGCTCAAATGCAAATTGTAATGGGAAATCTACTTCTTTTTTGATAATATTGAAGGTTATCCACAAAATCGGCTTATCTACATTAGGGCGCAACTCAATTCCGCATATAATCATTTTATTGTGCTTGCTTAACCCCTATTCTCCAATGATTACATTCACCATACACGAGAATTCTTGTGTTATATTAATATTCCTTTTTCAAATAGTTCAGGAATTCAGTCCATATTAACTGTATAATAAGTTGTAACTACTTTTATCTTAAAATAACTTGTTAAAATTTTCATCATGTTGAGAAATATTGCTTCAGATATATAATTGAATGAAATATTCAATCGAACTTGAGAATAGAACTCAAATTCTATTGGCTTGAAGGTTGAAATCATGCAAGTAAATTTTAGAAACAATCTTTGTGATTAAAAATTTTTGCAGAAATATAAAGCATTAAATAGAAAATTTTAATTTTGGCAATTATTTTGCTTATGTAAAACACAGCAATATATATTTTTAAGAGAAAAAAATTCTTTTTTGTGTTAATGAATTTAGAAATAGCATATTTTTAATTTAAGAATTTAAATGTTATCAATATATGAATAAAATGTAAAATAACTTGTTACGGTCATCAAGCCAAAGCTTAGACAGATATTGGTCTTGTATAATAAAATGTTGACCATCCAAACTAGGGCATTTTTGGTTGTATATATAAAGTTACATTGAGAAAGTACCATCATGCAAATTAAATTGAAATATGCTATTGAAAGAAAAAAATAAATTTCAAAATAAATTCCTTTCTCTTTCTTTAATGCATTGAGAGAAAAAATTTGATAATTTGAAGTCCGACAAAATATAAATTTTTCTAAATTCATTCGACGACAGTGTCCATTTTAATAGAATCTATAATCAGTTTAATTTAAATCTATATTTTATAAGCAAACTGTTGCTTTACAAATAGCTTTCGAATGATCATTCTGCTGTGAATGGCCACAAAACATATAGCTCATATAGCATATTTTGGTTTAGCTTGCGATGATAACACTGATTAGTTAAGATAGATAAGGGATTTTAGAAATCTGTGTGTTCATCGCAATATATGTCCTCAACGTAGTAAGTTTTGGGCGATTATCCTCTTTAACAACCTTCTTTCAAAGAAATATATTCTACTTCGCAGTGCATACTTCTTAAAGTTTGCACGAGTCACAACTTTTGATAAAGGCTATTGAAACTAAGTTTTTTTTTTCGAAGTACTTCACTTCAGCGAAACGAAATCCAATGCTCATACCTCTTTGCACATTTTACACAATGGTGCTTTTTTATGAGTTATATTAATGTTATAATTTGTCTTACAATTTTCATATTGACGAATAATTGACTAATACCATTATTTGGCATTCGATAGCAGATTGTTAAATGTGATGGAAATGTATTGAAGAGTAGAAAATTCTCATTACTTAACCTTTTATTTATACATTTGTATCTTCGAAATTGTTTAGAGCAGTGTTTCTCAACCTTTTAGTATTCACGGCCCAATTTTCAATCATAATTTTCATCGCGCCCCCCCTTTCTTCACCGCATACAATAAAATATATATAATAATAATGTATTTTGAGTATTTTGGCGCTAAACCTACGGTACAACCATAATTTTAAACTTTACAAATTATCAAGAATACCGAAATTTATTGACATTTTGCAACACCGATCCTCAGCATTGAAAAAACAAGAACCCTATGCTTTTTTATTGCTCTTGCGTCCCGCCATGTCGGGCATTCTCACGGTTTCGCGAGAAGTTTCAATTTGTCTGGAATTTGTCTGGTCAGCAAAAAATTAAGCTAGGAGCGTGGGTAGATGTGAACAAATGTTTTTTCATTGGGAGAAGGAGAAAGTTCTATGACGCCAATTTCAATTCCAGACAATTTCATTCGAGTCGATCCTTCTATCGCTAATGAATCTATTTTGAATGTGTATATTATATATATTTTCGTGTAATTGCAATTCCCCGTATTAAATATTCACGGCAGCAGACTTATGCAGAATCATGGATAAACTTTTAAGCGGGCGTAAGCGAGCATTAGACGATAGACAAGCATCAACAAGTACACAGATGAACGTGATTCCAAAAATAAAATCAAGAAAATATTCTCAAGAATACTTAAATTTTGGGTTCACTAGTACTGAAGTAAATGAAGAAGAAAGGCCCCTGTATATCATTTGCTCAATAATGTTGGCGGCAGACATCATGAAAGCTAATAAACTTAAACGACATTTGGAAACGCTTCATAGTGAGTACGTAAACAAACCTAGAAAATTCTTCGAATTAAAATTAAAATCATATGAAAAGCAAAAATCATTGTTTAAAAAAACTTTGTCTGTGAATGAAAAAGCTTTAATTGCCTCTTACAAATTTTCATATAAAATAGCCAGATGTAAAAAGCCTCACACCATTGGTGAAGAGCTTATTTTTCCAGCCGCGATTCATATTGTAGAAATTATGTTTGGAGATAATTTGGCAAAACAAATGCAGTCTATACCTCTTTCAAATGATACTGTTGCCCGTCAAATTGCTGATATAGCTGAAGATGTAGAGTGTCAGCTTTTGTCGAAGTTGAGTTACAAATTGTTTTCAATACAACTCGATGAGGCAACAGATAGTAATAAAGATGCTCATTTCATTGCCTATGTTAGATTTTGTGATGATTTGTCAGTAGTAGAAGAATTACTTTTCTGCAAACCAATAGAACTCAAGCAACAGCACTCGCTTTATTTGCTATCTTAAATGATTTTATGAACGAGGCAAACATAGAATGGAAAAATTGCGTCGGAATATGCACTGATGGTGCTCGTTCTATGTCAGGAAGATTCCAAAGTATTCAAGCACTTGTGAAACAAAAATCGCCACAGTGCGTCTGGACACATTGCATGATCCACAGAGAAGCTTTGGCTTCCAAAGAAATGAGTCCTGGTTTGAATATTGTGTTAACTAAGTTGTAACCGTAGTAAATTATATAAAAATGAGACCCCTGAAATCAAGAATCTTTTCCGCACTTTGTAAAGACATGGGTGCAGTGCATTCAGCGTTACTATTTTATTGCGAGGCAAGATAGTTATCACGAGGGAAATTTTTGCAACGTGTTTATGAATTAAGAGAAGAAATCGCCGTTTCCCTAGAAGAGGAAAACTGACCGGAAGCTGAGAATTTTCGCGATAGTTTATTTGTGTTGAAATTGAGCTACATGGTCGACATATTCGAGAAATTAAATAACTTGAATCTTCAACTGCAAGGAGCAAATACACATATATTGGATTCGAGTGATAAAGTTAATGCTTTTTGTAGGAAATTGGAATTGTGGAGCAGAAATTTAAAGCAAGAAAACTTAACAATGTTTGCAAATTTGAATGATTGTATTAAAACTTACAAGGCTGAAGAACAACATGTAAAAGTTGTTTTTGTAACCATTGAAAATCATTTAGCAATGCTAGCAAAGAATTTTAAAAAGTACTTTCTTGCTGACGACAAACTGATATCAAGTTACAAGTAGGTGAGGGATCCATTTCAAAATACTCCCGAAGAACTCTCAATCGAAGAGGAAGAAACCTTCATAGACTTCACGGCAAGCGGCGAAACCAAAAGACAATTTAGTAATAAATAACTCTTTGAATTTTGGGCAGAAGTGGATGATGAGTTTTCTGCACTAAAAACAAGGGCATTTCGCATTCTACTACCATTTTCAACATCCAACCTTTGTGAAACTGGATTTTCTGCGGTGGCTTCTTTGAAGACAAAATATAGATCTCAGCTAAATATAGAAAAAGAACTAAGAGTGTCTATTTCTAATATTAAACCCTACTTCGAAAAACTTTGCTCTGAAAGACAGGCCCAAGGAAGTCACTAATAATTATTACATTTGTTTTTAATTTAGTAAGTTGTTTTAATTTAATGAGTTAATTATTAAATATGTCGAAATGTATTTTGTTTTGTATGTGTGTGTGTGTTCTTTCCTTTCAGTCACGTAATCAATTTTTTTTAAATAACATTTTCTCTTGGATATGCTCGCGCCCCCCAATTAGTGTGCTCGCGCCCCCCTAGGGGGTCGCGCCCCACAGGTTGAGAATCACTGGTTTAGAGCTTTTAAATTCGATAAACATTTATTGAATGAATTCATAACATTGAGTAGAAATAAAATTAATAGTAATTTCTTACTATTCATTTTATGCAAAATCTTGAGTATATTAATTGAATGCAAAATCTTAAGTATATTATATAAATGAAATTAAATATTATTCAAAAGATACTAAATAAAAATAAGGAATTCATAATACCTAATTGGAAAAATTCTACTTACTTTAAATTTTATAGGCTGGGGCGATGGCAGCAGAATAAAAAATTGAAGTTGCCAGTAACCTTAATTTTTTTTTTATGCACACATTTTCATTTAACATAAATAAAAAATAGTTATGCTGCCATAAAATAAAAAAAAGTAAAAAACTTCATTAGAAATAATTTCTTTTAATGCGATTACTGTGAAGATTGTAAGATAACATTTAAGTATTTTATAACGAAAATGTAGATTTTATTGGATAAAATTATTAAAAATATCTTTAGCAGTTGATGTGTATCTTATGTTTTACCCAAACTATTAAAATTTTCAATACTAGTAAATTTATTAAAATATTGTTGTACACATTGTTCGATTGACTTTCTAGAAAGTAGTAAGAAAGCAGTTCAATTAAAGTTCATATTTGAAATTTTAAACAGTATGATTCACATAACATTCATGAACACTTTTTTTTTTTTTTTATAGAAATGTAGCTTATAATTCAAGAAAAACATTAAACAGAACTGTTTTTCATAATCAAGTTTGAAATAAATGAAGAGAAATTTAAAATTATAAGATAATATAATCTTTTTTCGGTGAAAATGCGCTTTAGGTCCCCTACTCTGCCAATTTGGCGAAAGTGTGCTGTGGGTCCCGTACTTGGCGGGTTTACAAAAACGCTGTTGCCATGGTGATAATGGAATACGATTTTTAACTAATCAACAACCAATGAAAATGACCGATTTTTCAAACTGAAACTAATTAACGACCAATGAAAATGCTAAAAAAAAAAAAAACCAATTAATGAGCATGCGCGAAAAAACGCAAATTATTTGCTACGGAGGTTACCATAAAGAGCTCATTGGGTATAAAAACGTCCGGTTTACCACGCTTGGTGCATTTATCGCCAAGTTGGCAGAGTAGGTGACCTAAAGCGCAGATTAACGCTTTTTTCAATAAATAGAAAAATATTCAAAAACATTCACATAAAAATAAGCCCAGATTAAAATATTTAAAATATATAAATTTTGACAGTGATGTTCAAAATTCCTTGCAGCAAACTATTGAGTTACTTTTAAGCGAATAACTTCTAATACAAATTCATTATTAAATTAAAAGTATAGAAATTGTTTAAAAAATGATTGAATAAAATTTCTACATGAATTGTATATCAAAATTATAATAAAATTAATTTCTATTTTTTATTCATCTATATCAGTGTAAATGTTTGACGGAGTTTTCATTTATGTTAACACAATCAAACTATGGGCGAAATTGAATCTTGTAATACTTGTCTTTAAGAAATCTCATTTGTATAAGTTATCTGGTATTTAATAACTCAGGTATTTTATTATTTTGTTTCAAATATTAAAAAGAAATTTGTTTGACACAGTCGTTACTCAATTATTTCACAGAAATGAATTTGTATATTTCTAGCTAAGATGTATTTTTATTTTATATTATACTCATATTTTTAAAATTTCTTTCGTAAGCAATACAAAACAAACTAAATTTTATGAGGGATTAAAAATAACTAACTTTGGTCAATTTTGTGAACTTCTTGTAAAATATTTTTATAGCGAAATAACTTTCTATAAAATTACTTAAAAGAGATAATAAACTTTCACTGAAAAAGTTTTCCTTGCTTTTCAATATGAATATTAGGATAGAAAAATTTTGTAAAATTTTTTATATTAAGACGGATAGAGAATTCTTAAAAGCTTAAAGGAAAAGGAACTTATTTACTAGTTCCACTTCCAAGTACACAAAACTTCAGGATGAAATTATTTTATGAAATCAATGTTATGTGAAATGAAATTGAAGGGAAGAAAAGCGCAAATAAAAAAGCATATTAAATCCGGAAAAAATACTTAATCTAATCTATAATAAACAATAAATATTGATTTCAAGGTCTTATATTTGTATGTTCTCTGAATTGGACATATGAATTCAGAAAAAAAAAAAAAAAAAAAACTCCTAAATATCATTAGAAAAATTTATGAAATTGTGGGCCAGCCAAGTTCTTGTTTGGTTTGTTGCTCTATCATCATTTATTGATGGTAATCCGATTGGACCCTATGTTTAAAACGAATTATGCACCATACATCTAAGTTCTAGGTAGGATTCTAACCACAGTTGTTGAACTGATGGCCAAAGCTAAACTGCAAGTTCTTTCAGACAATGAATCAAATCCAAGGATTAATATTTCTACCACAAAATTCTAAGCATAAAATAAAAATTTGCTTTAGTAACCCTTCAAGTATCTTTTTTGATTTAAAATTTTTTTTCCTATGACCAAGAGTTCACATATATATTTCCATATATTATATAATTTTTAAGTTATTTTGTTATTTGGTAGTAGTACGATTGTGAATATAGAAGAATCAATTCTTGTAAAATGTTTGTTTTTATGTCCAAAAAAAATAAAACTTTTTTTGGATAAATGTGTATACAAAAAATTGAGATTTTTGTAAAAAAAAAAAAAAAGCAATATAGATTTAATGACAGTAAATCTATTAAAAATAAGGCATTCTGTGATAACTTTTAATATAAAATTCTTACAATGCAAATGATTTACATAAAGATTTTATTTTATATGCAAATATTAAACAATGAACAAAATATGACTGAACATCGATAAAATACATACAATTCTGTAAAATTTTCTCAACATTGAGAATTTTAATTATATCTACATTGATATAAAAGTTTGCATACATTGTTTAAAAAATTTCTTTCAAAAGGTTTTCTCAATTTGCAAAACTTTTGTATAATATATAAAAAAGACTCTAACAATATCTGGCACTCTCTATATATAAATTGTTTTAAAAGATTATATATATATAGTTTAAAAAGAATATAAAATTACATTTGAAATATTTTGGCACTCATGAAATGTATATATACAAAAACATGGAAAGACGTTTTTAGAACATTTTTATATTTTTCAAAAAATATCCTCATATACAAGATTTATATTATTAAAAATATATCATTTCTCATTAATTAACATTGTTAATAATATAAATGATTTGAACATTTTAAAAACAAACTTTTATTGAATGATTTCCAATTAAAACTCACATCCATTAAAACAAAGTTCTAAAGTAATAGAAAAATCTATATATACTCTTTATATTCTCCAAATACAAAATCAAATAAATTAAAGATCATTGTTACAAAATAAAATTTTTACACAATTTTAAAAAATTAATCACATTTTAGAAATTCTTCATATTAATTATATAAATGCTAGATCTTATTTAGAATTTCGTTAAGCTATCTGAACATGCTTCACATAAATCAGAGAAAATTCAAAGAAACAAATTCGTTTAAGTGATCACTATTGGTATTCGTTGAAAAAATAATTTTAATTTTAAATAATGGTGATGCGAATTGAACTTCTTTATGGTTGAAAATATTTGAAACACTGAAATAATATCAACACAATTTAAGTTTCTTAATTTCAATTTTGTACCAAAAGATGAAAAATATATATTAGGAATAAAATCTAACTTTTCAAAATTTAAGAAATTTTTTTATTGTAATTTAAGGTAAAACAGAAAAAAAAATGTTAAAATTTAAATTAATATAACAAAAAAGCATAGATACTTTAGTTTCTAAACAAAAGGATAAAAATCTAATTAAAACAATTGATTTATTGGAAATTAAATAGTTAGGAAGACAACTCATTGGTCATTTTGCATTTTAGACAAGTATATATTGAATGACAAATATTCCCTGTAAATATTATCTGCAAATAACTTATTTACCATAAAAATTTTATATTTTATTACTAATCTTTCCTGATTATATACAATAAACATATTAAAATATTTTCTTTTCTGAATTAACTGTTTAAAAGATTATACTCATCTCATCAATATATTGCGATGCTGATATAAAATTAAAAGATAAGATTTTAAATATGTATAGTTCCTAATTAGCCTCAAATATTATGTAAGTAATTTTAATGCTGTTAAATAAACTTTATTTTTAAGCATCCAAGAAAATTTGTACTAAAAAAATAATAAAAAAAATGCAGGTAACATTTTCAATTTGATGAGAAAACTACACGTTTCATGTAAAGTAAAAAAAATATTACTTAAGAAAAACGATAAAAATTTTTCACAAGATATTTCTAATTTAAAAACAAATTAAAAAAGAAACATAAATGAAAACATGTATATCTCTAAAAGACTTGAAATTATTTTTATAACATGATCAATTTCATGGAATATAATTAAAATGATATAACCAAAATATTTGCAATGAAATGGAAATACTTTTGTTTATAAATATTTAGAAATAGGAAACAAATCAAGTAAGAAATATGCGTGCACAAATTATTTTTCTATATATATTAAATCAAACCTTATTATAAAAAAACAAATTTAAATAAAAACTTCAAAATTTAAAAAAAAATAAAAAAAACATGAAATGAATGTTTATTAACGATTTAATTAAGTATGGTCTTTAAAATTAAAATTGAGGTCAAAGTCATTCTTGTAAGTTGCACAAAAAAAATTGTCAGAATTTTTAAGGAAACAAAGAACTATGCATATAGTTATTAATAAATTTAAATAAACATTATTTCATTAGAAAACTTTATGCCTCATAAACATAGTTAGAAAACTTCATTTCAGATACAATGCTATTTCTAATAGCATAGCAAAATTAAAAATTTAATATGAACAATAACTACAATCCTCAAATGCTATAAATAGCATTTCAGCAAAATAATATGAAAAGTATACAAGCAAATCTATTAAAACTGGAATGTTATCTATTTATGCATGTATATATACATTTTCTAAGAGACTTTTTATGAAAAGTTTAATAAATTAAATTTTTTTTGTACTTATAAATAATTTATTAATTGTGTGTATATATATATATATATATATATATATATATATATATATATATATATAAATTAATAGGCAACATTTTTAATCAATGATAAGATTAGATATTATATCATTGATTAATTTGACAGTTTTAAAATTATCCACATAATATAAATACATCAAATTTTAATGCCCAATGTATAAAGTTTCAGATTTTCAAAGTTATTAAATAGGAATATAAAATCAAAATTTGTCAAAGTTTTATACACAAAAATAAAACACTAAATATACATTCTTACAAAAGATTTGAATACAAAAGAAATAAGATAAAAATAGAGTAAAAGTTTATAATGTCAAATTACATGATAATAGATGATATACATCTTTGGTCAAATAAAAAGCACCACCACAACAAAGATGTTTCAAAATTAATGATTATAATCACACATAAAAGTTCTTTTGAGTACAAGTTTGAACACATGCAATATAAGGCAGGAAAAAATTACATTTACACCCTAAAAAGGATTTGGCGAATTATTTTTAATGTATAAAAAGAACACTTGAAAATTTATGTTGTCACCAAAAATTACAAAAACATGAAAGTTTGAGCAGCTTAATGATGGTTAAATATAAATATTTCACACATATTAGTTGAAGTTACATTTACATAATTAAGAATTCAATCAAAATGCTCATAAAATGCAGGTTATTAAAAGAATGTATATAAAATTCCCTTTTAAATTTAGCATTTCAAATAAAGTTCATAGAAAATTATTTTAGTAAGTAAACTGAATTATAGAATATACATTTATAATGGAAATAAGTCTGTGAAATTAATATAAAAAAATAATAATTCGATGTATACATACTACCGAAACTTAAAATGTCAGTTTAAGTGACATTGAAAGTACAAGAAATCTTTATGATTTTTTAAGACATTTGAAAAATATTTCTTTACAAAATCCTCAGGAAACATGTATTTTGGCATTTAATGATTTGATATGTTAAACATATTAATAATCTACTGAACAATTCAAATTTCAAATTAATTATAGATTATATCAACAACAAATGATCATCTGTTCAATTAACATTATAATAAAATAAAGATGTGGAATGTATACCATGACACAACAACATATTTAAACACAATAACATGGACAATATCATCACACCTCTTTATCAGGAATTTAATTTCACATTTAAGCAGTTTTCATATTTATCACATAATAATCATGATAATACATTAGAATACAAAGAGGCTGACCAATTATAAGAGAGATCCATACAGCCATATTACCATATTGATTATGCAAATACTTTGCGACAAACATGGAAAATGGCAACTGAAAAGAAAAAAACTTAATGTAAGCAAAAATGGACAAAATGCACTACATAATATTTTTTACATTTGAAAAAAATATTTAAAAAATGTTTCTTCTGATACATTAAATTTCACTTAACGATAATTTCTTATCACTTAACGATTCTCTAAAGATGTTGCAATTTCACAGAGATCTTCTCCAGTCCTCTTAGTGATCCCTACTAAAATTGCTGCCAAATTTAAAGACCACAACACACCACTTTTGCTAGTATGATTATTGAGTTTCTAACCTAACAATTTCTCTCCATTGCAATTCATTTTTAAATGATACTGCAGTCATTTTAATTGCAATATGTGAATTAAAAAAAAAAAAAAAAAAAAAAAAAAAAAATTGATTACTTTCAGAAACTTTCCCTTTTTATTGTAAAATAAAAAATTTTTTAAATACCCATTTCACCATTACGCAGGCACAACACACAAGTTTAAAGTTTTCAAAATTACACTATATAATACTATATATATAATCTTTAAAATAATAAATAATTCTATTTATTGTAAAAAATATATATTGATTGCAACTTTAATTTTGGAATCTAATGTACATTAATGTTTTATAAATTTTTGATTTATTAAATAATAAAATTTAGATTTGCTTACTTGAGCAACCATTCCAAGGAAGGCCCAGATTCTAAACATCTTTAAGGGAACACTTACAAGATACTAGAAATAAAACAAGAAAATGTTTTATAACATTTAAAATCTTAAACTTTTAGCAATTTTTGGAGCAGAAAACTTTAAAATTTCCGACCAAATATTGTAACAGAGAAATTTTTGATTAGAAATAATTGTAAGTATAATTTTGCACCAGTCTGAAATAGAAATTTTTTAAAAATAATTTAAGGAATGATTTTATTTTAGGAAAGTAATAATGCTAATTCAGAATTATAATTGGAATTAATTTAGAGTAGTTGATTTATTTAAAGCATGAAATTTTGTTATCTTTAAGGAAATATAATTAGTAAGAAATTTAAAACAATGAATCAAAAGCCGTAAGAAATATTCAGATAAATGTTAAACATGAAATGTGGTTGATAATTATAATTACATTATTTCTAAAACAAATTTAAGGCCATTTCTTTTGGAGGATTTTATTCAACATTTTAAACAATTATAAATATCCTTATATATTTTCTTAAATTTAAAATCATTTTGCATCCAAACTTGAAAATATCTATTTAAAGTATTTTTCAAAACTCAATATTTGTTTCAATTATATTTTATAACATTTGTAGCTCTTTAATGTTAATATATTTGATATTTAATTATTTCACTATCAAATGTAACATACAATGATTAAATATAAAAAAATGTTTACATATCAGCATTATTCATATCTTAATTTCATTACCTTCAAGCTAAAAGATATTCAAATTGATAAAACACAAAATAATTAAGAGTTCATCAATTAAAAAAACTTATAAAATTTACATGAACAATTTTTTTAAATGAATGTATTTTGAATGTACTGTGATAGTTTTTTTATCATTCGATAAAATAATTTTAACACATAATCTAATTACCATTAGTTTTATTTTGTATTATATAGTATTGTTTTTGAACTAGTAGGGTCAAGTAAAATAATTTTTATTATCAGAAATTCATAAAATGAAAAAATCGATATTGTTTCTTAAATATATTTTAAACAAATATTTTTTTGTTCCATCTATAAATAAAGTAAAATTAAAGATTATTATGTAGGCACTTTATAAGAAACATTAATATTAATTTACCTCAAAACAATTCACTTTTATTTACAAAAAATCAGGCAAAGTACACAATTATATATTTCTGTTTCAAAACATTTTTTTATTTCTTAAAAGTAGGAAAGCATTTTATAGTTGCTTTGCTCAAAAAAGTAGCCCAATCTCATTAACTGTATCTGATTATTTTAATACAGTGTACTATTTTCTTGTTTTTAATACCTGAAAGTCCTTTTTCATTCTCATTCATTATTTTCTCAATCATTTAATCATGTTACTTATGTGTGAATTATATCAGTATCCTGAAATGAATTTCAGGTAGCAGTGCTTTTTTGTTGAAACTCACAGATGAATAACTCATTTACATTCAAGTTGCCCAATAAATGTATTCTGCTTTCTTCCATTAAGATGGTATCTTTAATAAAGCTTGCATGTTGAAATGATTTTTATCTTGTTGATCTATATCTAAGAAATAACCTTTTTTAAAGTATAGTAACTAGATTTTTTCTTACAATATGATCCCAAATACATTGAAAATTGTATTACATCAGTGCCAATCT
>JAPDSC010074205.1:0-73839 GCA_026290005.1 Latrodectus geometricus | reverse complement strand
AATTTTGGAAATAAAGATACGGATAGTATATAATGAACAAATACATTAGCTATTTCTTTTCATTTAACATAATAAATAAGAAATGAATGTACAAACTTCAAAATTATTGAATTTCTTTAAAAAATTCAGTTTTAACTACTTTATTCCGCAACTTTGTCACAATCACATGCAAGAATTTATTACCTTCAAAATAAAATAGTATTTATGAACTCTGGTAAATCTCATTTCACGAAACCTAGTTATTAAATTTAATTTCCTTTCTACATTCAAGTTTAAGCATTCAAAATTGAACATCGGCAAGATGACATTTATGACACTTCTTAATAATTCAAAAACTGAAAGCAGCTGTAGGGGTATTTTGAAATACAATTATACAATTTGCCTCATAGATAGTGAGCTGTATTCATTTATTGTAAGGGTGACAACAGAAAAATTCTATTTCATCCATTCTAACAGATGTGTATGCAGAAAGCATGAATGTTGCTTCCATATATCTTTGCTCAATTGTGCACGGGATTCAAGCCTTTTTTCTGTGGCTTAATTGTAGAAATGCACTCTTCAGAATAAGTTTTACAGATATTAATGACATTGTAGCGCATGCTGAAAAGTGTAAGGCATTTGATATTTGTCACATTTTGTTTTATGGAAAGAATTTTCAAAAATAGTGGTTTGGTTTGTCACTCCTTAAGGCATTTCTTGAACAGATTTACAATCGGTCAACTCAGTGGTATAGGGAATAACAATCCCTACATACATCCGTGACTACAGTGGGAATTAAATTCATGAATAGTTGAATTAAAAGACAGAGTGCTAATTATCCAAGTGTACTAGCAATTTAACGCTCCTTCACAATTGCAGATATCAAACTTGTAAGCTTCTATTTAAAATAAAGCAGTATTATTAATAAAAACAGTGAAAACCCAACTAGCATTGTTAAAAATTATTTAATTAACTGTTATTGCTACTTAATTATACATAATTTTAAAAATATAATTTTTGCCTAAAAATATTTTGAATCAAATCTTAATTAATGATAACATTAAAAACAAATTTTTCAAAAAGAAATATTAGTTTTTATAATAATAAACATTCTAATATTAAATTATTATAAATAATTTTATAATAATTTAATAATAATTCTAAATAGGCATATTTCCTGCTAAAATATTTTTTGTCAATGTCAAAAAATATTTTAGCAGGAAATATGCCTATTTAGAATTCTTTATTTTAATGTATTGTACACAATAGTAAATAATCATATTTATACAAAACTATATTAAATAAACATTTTTTCTTTATTCATTCAGCAAACTAATCTAGTAAAACTTATCAAAATACATCAAAATCAAAGCATTGACAAAATATGAAAATTACAGATATAAATTGCCTATTTTAAAATAAATTTTATTAAGTTAGTTGAAAATTTTTATCAAAATTATTAAATATAAAATTTTAATTACTAAGAAAATACAATTAAAAATATCACCTGTAAGGGTTTCAATGAATTATTAATAGTTGGCACAATCCATTGTTGCAATAAGCATAAAATAAGTTGAAGTAAGAAAATCTGAAATACAAAATACAACTTAAACTGTTAAGAAAATATACAATCTTAAATTATTCCTTTATAAACACATAAAAGGAAGAAAACAAGTTGAAAAATATGAATTGCTTTTTTAAACCTTTTTAAAATTGAGTTATAAGTAACAAAGTTTCTTGTCACAAAGAATGGTTATTTTACATTATATAAAATATTGATGCGATAACAATAAACAAAAATTGATTTTGTTTAACAATCGTAAAAAAATTATTCTTATAAATTTGCAATCAGAAAGAAACTGAATAATAAAAGTGTATAATTATCTGCAGAATTGAGCAGTAGTTATTGTGAATAAGTTAATCTCATAGATAATCTTAAATATTACGAAAAAAGATCAACATATCAACAAGAAATATGCAGGCAAACAATGTCTATACACAATAGATAACATAAACATGCATATTAATTAAAGATTAATGAAATTCTTTATTTACAAATTAGATTTAGTTTTTCAGAAAATTATTCATAAATCTTCTAATGCATTGAAACATTACTTTTTAGAGATTGAAGTTTCTTTAGAACTTAAATATTGTTGATAATCCACAAAGCACATAATAGGATGTTTACTGCATTTAAACTTTCCGATAAACAAAGAATAAAATAAGACTAAATGTGAAATTGATATAGTGAAAAAAATTTGAAAAGATTCTATAAAAACATTAAAAAATCATATGAACTTATACATATATTACATTTTAAAAATTTTTCAATATTTTTCATAAATTTATTTTGCTAAATTTTACATGAAATACATACATTAGAGATAACATTTAATAATTATATATGTTAGATTAACATGCATTAAAAATTGTTTACTTTTGCTGTTTGTCATATACAAGTACAGTACAAAAATTATGATACATGAAATTCTTATTTTTATGTTACTTACAAAATCAAACATGATACATTAAAAATTTGAAAACTTCTTTACAATTACCATTTCTAAGACTCTTTTAATAAGAAATCTTTTTCTTATGCGAGGAGATCGTGGAAAATTCAATTCATAGCATAAAGTTGGAGCAAATAAGAAATAACATGCATCTGAAAAAAAAAATTATAAACATAGAACATTTTTGATTCAAGGATTCTATAATAATTTATAACAAATCATTTTATTAAATACTCTATTATAATTTATCTTTTCCATAAAATATAGCTTCATAGGCAACATGGGGGAAATGCAACTCATTTAATGAACAATTCATTTACTAGTAGTTCAAATAAACACTGGGAATTGTGAAATAGTTTCTTGGAACATAATGGAAATAACACAACTTCACTAAAACAATCAACAGTTTTTAGACTTCACACTACTACAGTAAATACACCTTTACAACAAAAACAGATCTAAAGGTTCCAAGAGGCAGTAAGGTGTGTACAGATTTTGCATATCTTTCAAGTTGTCAAAACTTATATTTTCATCTTTCTTCACAATTATCATGAACTAAATGCTGAAATCTTCAATGTCTTCTTTTTACAGAGTCATATGAGAAAGTAAAGCTTAGAGGAAGAACTTCAAAGATTTCAAAACTCTAAATATATATACATTCCTCTATACCAAGAAAGAGCGATTTTAATAGAATCTATTATCTTCATATTATACATAAACTATGAAGTTTATATAAATTGTAATTGAAAATTCTGATAAATAACTACAAGTATGAATAAATGAAAACAGCTAATTGCTGGAAATAATTAGAAATAAATTGTAATAATTAGTATATAAGTAATCACGATAATATAACAAATGTGATTTTCAAATAAAATTGATAAAGTTGAATATATAGTACAGGGAATTTAAGATCTGATATTTATCCCCCCAATTTTCCATTAAATATGAATTTCACATTTCTCTATTAAATAAAATTTAGTCAATGTATTTAATGATAATTGCGAACATCTAATGGTTTTAAAAAGTAAAAATAATCACATTTCTAAATTTGAAAGACAATTTAAACATATCTACTCAAAGTATCTCATCTCTTTCACACATTATATAACTATATTTAAAATAAAGTTGGTTTGTAAATACAAGATTTTTTAATAATTCAAAATAATAGTTAACCAATATATTTTTATACACAAATTTTGGGTTCTAATAGGTATCTCAAATTGTTTTTTAAGTTTTGACAGTGCAATCAATTTTTACTCACACATATGTGAATGAATTGGACTTCATTGCTTGTTTACTTTGTATTTTGGACTTATGGGGAATACCTGAAATTTTTAATAATCTTTTTCTTTATTTCACTTTACTTCAACTTGAACATAACATTTAAGGGGTAAGAATACTATACAACCTCAGGTTCATTCAATGGTAAATAAAAAGTATTATTTGACAACTGATATGTTTACAAATTGGTTCCATAGCTGTTTTGTTCCAGAAATATATGGAACAAAAAGGTTTGGAATTCTAAATACTCGCTTGCTTTTAATATACTCAACCATCCAGACTGGATTACTAAAATATTGTTGTTATCAACTAGTACAATTATGTTGATTCAGACACTCAAAGTATTTTAGCAGCTTTTAAAATGTATTACATAAAGAATAGGTTTAAATATATTTTAAACTCAGTGAAAATAAAGAAATTTGTAATGGTTGTATAGAGAACGTACATGATTATGGATTGTATTGTACATGCTTTTGCATATTAAATAGTTGTATCAATCAATTTTAAATGGTTGTTAGAAAAAACTTTTGCCAGGATGCAAAAGAGAAAATTTTACAGTAAAAAAATCAGCTGTATTTTGAAATCATAAATCTCACAAATCCATTTCATGGCTCAGGTTTAACATGCAAATGTCAGATGTTATAGAATTGATGCTACAAAGCCTTTGAATGAGGATGATGTGATCAAATTTATGAAAGTTAACAAAGTTGATAATTATGAAGTTGAAAATGAATTTCAGCTAATAACAATCAATTTAATTGACAAGGGGGTTTGAAATTTGTTACTAGTATGAAACAATTTTTTACTCATAATTCTGATTTATAGCATGCATTATAATTTCACTGCAATCTTAAGTTTTATATAGTAGGATATCAAATATTATATAAGTAACTTAAAGTAGGAGGGGAAGGAGAGAAAAAAAAAAAAACCCAGCAGTTAATAAGATTTGTAAAAAAGGGCATTAATAATGAACAAAATTTTTAGTTAAATTTTAACTGACAGTATATACATAATATTTTCATCTAGTTTTTACGACACATACTGGTTATCAAAATAGCAAAGATTTATTCTCAATTTCAATTTTTTTTTGTAATAAAAACGATTAATTTTATAAATATGTAATATGGATTTCATTACTTTTTTAAGTTTTTTGGAAAAACATCAAGAGCTTTAATTTTTTTAAAATTGTTATTTCCAAATTTACTGTACATCATTTTTTTATTTGATGTTTTCGAAGTTTTTTTTAGAAAACATATATAATATGTAAAAAGAGTTGGGGATATTTTATTTAGTATAAAATACATAACCTATAGCTTACTCTCTAAATCGTGAAAGTTTACTAATTTTGTCCCCATGAGAGATAATTAAACCAGGGCCAACAGTTTAAACTGAATTTCAAAACAGTACAAAATTCAAATCTTTAGGAGAAAATCAAATCCATAATTTGTTAAACAAAAGGCCAGAGTACTGATTACTCACCTGAGAGCTCAGCAAACTCCCTCCCCCCCAAAAAATTTGTTTGGTAATGCATTATAATTTAAGTATTAAATCAATTAACTTTCATATTTGAAAGTGATTATCTATTTGATTAGCACTTATAAAACTTTTCAAAATAGTAATCAACTAATTGTATCAAAAGACAAGGAAAAGAATCACAAAAATAAAAATTGTGTTTGAAATGATGGTGTTGCTTAGGCCATTGTTCCCATAATCAGAAGGTAATGAGTTTGAATCCTGGCCAAACAAAGGATCCAGTGTGTGACTAATGGAAAATGGACAGATTAAATAGGTAGAGGTTGCAATGTCTTTCAAGTGAAATGACATCTCTGGGGTTAGTAGGTCAAGTATTAGGGATTTTCTGCCTACTTCACCTACCAACCTCAGATTCTAAATTATGAAGACTACCATCTGGCTCCTCCTAACTAACTAATAGATCCCTACTTTGGGTTAGGTACAGGAAGGTATGCAGGTGCAACAACCTGTTTTAATCCAATTATGGTAGTTTTAATTTTTTTTAAACTGGATACTACTGAATAATGGAATTGCATTGTGAGGTTACAGAAAATTTTTACGCTAATTAGTAAAATCTGTTATACAAATAAGTTGTATTTGCGTAAAACAAGAAATTCAATAAATGTTTCATAATCAATTAACAAAAACATTTCACAAGTCTTAATCATATTTATAGACAAATACCAATTTTGATATCAGAAGTTTTTTGTAAAATAATAATATTCAGCTTAAGAGATTCTTAGAAAAACAACAACTTCATATGATAAAAAATTAGAATAAAAGAATTTTAATGTAAATATACAAAATTGAAATATCTACCATAAAGTAAAGAATAATATGAACATGTTTCTATTGCTTTTATATGCAGAATATTCAGGATTTTTTTTTTAAAAAAATAATAAACTATTTTAGCACATAAAATGCAAATAATCATCAATGAGAAAATCACTAATAAAGTGATTGATTATAATTACTTCAGCAAAAAATAAATTTAATCTGAAGAAAGTAATTGGCTCCAATTATGATTGCAGTTACTGTTTGAAACTTAAACTATCAATAAATATATCTCAACATTTTAATAAATACTAACATCATAATTTTTTAACCTAAAGTGTACATAGTATAACAATATTGATTTAAAAAATATTTCATATTTCTATCAATATGTAACAAATTTAATTTGCAATGAAGTTAAAAGATGTGGAATTTTTACTACATTTTTAATTCTAATTCTGGATTATAAAAAAAATAAAATGGAAAAAGTTTAGCAAAGCTATTGGAGAATAAATATTTAAAAGAATAAAATCTAATATTTTTTAAAGTTAAAAACAAAAAGTTTCATAGGACGTTAAATATGATTATTTTTGAGGTTATTTTTAATTTCAAAAATACAGATGAACAAAGCATTAAAATATAAGACCCTGTTTACTTCATTACATATTTCATCCAAAAATTTTACAATTTGCAACATGTTAAATTTTTAAGACTACTCATTAAAAAATAATATTTATACCTTTTAAATTTAGATTATCAGGATACAAGACAATATTAGTTTTAACTTCTCCATTTCTAACATCAGTAGCTGGAAAAAAAATTTTTTTTAAACAAGCATTCATCATCACATAATAAATTATTTGTAAGCTCCATTATATATTATGTGAAAAAAATATTAAACTTATTGAATATAGCAATGTGATTGAAATACACTCAAAAACTGAAGACAACTAAATGTAAAAACAGAAGGACATTAAAGCATTAAAAATGAAATCTTCCTTCATATGTGCATACATATATAATTTAAATGCATTAGAATTAAACTATGTTCAGTAGAATTAACTAAAAAAGGAAATTTATTTGATCTGTTTCTTTTCAATGAAAATTAAGAGCCCCATGTACATTCATTGAATTTATATTTAAATAATTTTAATATGTAAAATATATATTTTTATCTCCTGCAGTAAATTATATATTTACATAGATTTTATAACATGAATACATTTAAAGAAAAAAAATTCTACAATATAAAATGTTTTAGCATTCTTTATTAAGAATGTCTTAGAAACATTCTTCAAACATTTTTCTTTTTAAAAAAGGGGATTTTTTTAAAATTTTTTTTCTTTAAATAAACTTTATGAATACATTACGACATGTTACTATTGATTTAAAAATTGCTAATACACACCCTTTATTAATTTGTAAACTTCCAAATTAAGAATTCTAAATAAAGATACAAAGATTTAAATACAAACTACATTTTACTTTAAAAAAAAAAAAAAAAAAAAAAAAAAAAAATTTCCAGAGAATTTTAGTTAGGAAATTTTTTTTTTGTTAAACTCCCCTTCATTCCAATATTTCAGTAAGAAGTTTAATAGTAAACTTAATACAGAAGTAGTAAAATTAAACTTAAAGATAAGTTGGATTTCATTACATTGGTTACATAATAAAATAAAAAAGCAAGTTGTATAGAAATGTAATTTTTAAAGAGAAAGCACAGTAAAATTTCTAAACAATCTGAGAAAATTACTTGAAAAACAAATTCAAAATATTTATTAAATTTATTACGGTATTTCTTTACTAGTTTGTAGTTTCTTGAAAACATGGAAGTCTTTCAAGCTATTATAGTAGTTACACATGTTGGATTTTCCTGTATACAGTCTACAGAGGTATTAGAAAATTTTGAGTTTTGTTGTGCATCTTATATGCTGCCACAGATAATCTAAATAAAAAAACATTCTCTACCAGAAAAGTTAACAAAGTTTCGAAAGAAATGTTTATGTTTTATAAAATAACAGATGTGACCATGACTCAACCGACTTATTTCTGCTAGAAACAGTTTTGTTCGATTACGTTCAAAAACGAATTCAGTTTCACAGAAAGTTCTATTGGCTATTGCTATTTCACATTTCGCCTTGATCTTAGTTGTTTTGTTCTGAAAATATTTACCTTTGTTTACAGTCACGTGGAACAAAAAGCATACAAGTTACATGCAGATTTTAAATTAAAAGCTATAGAGAAGTAAAGTTGAACAAAAAACAGTATATCAGTTAGGTTCGTTGCTCCATAGTCTCTTCTTAAATACAAGGGTTAATTTAACTATAGCTTGCAGTTCAAAATGATTCTAAAACACTACAACTATCCAATAACAGTAGGAGTCAAACAAATAGCTTATTTAATTGAAATATTTTATATATATATAATAGTAAAACTTTAGAGATGATTTTACAGAAAAATAATTTATCAAAATTTAAATTTCATTGATTACGTATTGTAATTTTCCAACCAAATAATGGATATCATAATAACGAAAAAATTATATTAGTTAAGAAAACTAATTTTTAAAGTTATAACAAAAAGACTATCAAAGCATTCATAATTTTAAGCTAAATCAAGTACATAATTATTATATGGTAAAATAAAAATATTTAGATTTTTTAAATCTATCAAAAATCAAGTATAAAAAATATTTAAAAAATTTCAATTGCAATTTCTTTATAAAATTAAATAACTAAATTTTATGTTATCAAAGGACAAAAATTACCTCTAAGTCTCCCATTTGGTGAAACACTGCGCCTACGAGCTCTGTGAGGACGGTGAGGTATAGGATTCTCTCTGCACCAATAATTTACCATGTGGTAAGATACTAGTTTCAAGAATACAATACTGACATAACCCAAAACAATTGAAGAAGCAACTATAGAAAGAAATTAAATGTGCACCAATTTATAGTACAGAAATTATATAAAAATAATTATATATTGATTTCAAAGTGTAAAAACTCCAGAAAAAAATACTGTCATAATTTCATTTATTTTTCCCAGTGCAAAATATTATAATGCAGAAGTCTTAAAGGGAAAATATTACAATATATAGTATCAATGATATATATTAACTGATTAATATCTTTTATTAATACTAAACTAATATACAAAATTGTAAAAAATAAATGAAACATAAAAAATATGACAACATGTGCTTAAGATAAATTCATTAGTATTAGATTCTTCCTGTATATTAAGGTTCAATATAAAAAGTTTCTTTATCAAAGCAAAATAAAGCAATGAATTTAATAATTTCTTTAGAATTATCTCCTTTTATGTATAATGTTTATCAAATTGAAATAAGATTAATTTTTGCAAATAAGCATGTTTGAATCAATATTTAAAATTCTGAACATAAATTTCAGTATTTCCTATCATTTGGATCATGATGAAATAAAATAATTTTAATTAGATAAATATCAAATTTTTGAAGTGTTGTTTGTTTGATTCACGTTTCTTGGTTATTTTTATGTAGCACAAAGAATTTTTCTTTTTTTTTAATGACATTATATTAATTTTTTTTTTTAATTCAGAAGCATTCATATAAATTATCACAAGTAAGGTTTCTCGTTTGTCTACGTTACTTTGCTTTTTAAATTATTTCTTAATATACTATGTTAATCATCAGAAAAAAGAATCATCTTTAAACAAAATTGTTCAATAAGTAAAAAAATAAATCAGATTCATCAATATTAAAAACATTAAAAGCATAATCTTTAAAAATTCTAAGCAATTATTTTGTCTTACAGTATTAATCACATATATTTTCAGCTTTACAAAGCGAAATTTCATTATATTAATTTCTTGATTGAGGAGCAATTCATATTTAAATAAAAATAGCACAAGATTTCTTTAATTGGAAGAAATTTTTTAGTCAACAAATTATAATTACATTAAAAAGATTTCTAAGTATTAGGTAGAAAAAGTCAAGAAACCAATTCTCTTTAAAACAATGTAATATAAGTAATATACTGTCCATTTCAAGATTTTAACTTAAATAAACAACTCATTCATTGAACTAAAATTGCTTCTTTAATCCTTTTTATATTTTAGATAAAAATATTAAGGTATCATTACAAGAGCAAATTATTCTATGTGATTAATGAATAAGTATAATATTAGTTTATGATTAAAAACTTGTATAGGTTAAGAAACAAATAAAAAGCTATAAAGTTTTAAAAAAAATAAGTTTGATTACAAAAGTTAATTTTTTCAAAATAGTAAAGTTGAAGTTAACTAAAAAATTAAATAATTATAAGGAAAACAAATCTTATATTAACATACATTTACGATATTAATATAGACAATTTTAATAAAAGCTTAAGATCAATTTTAATATAAACATATAATAAATTTATGAAAATTAATATAATACAAATTTTATTTTCGATAACTATTTTAGTTACTAAAAAATAAATGCCTTTTTATTTATATTATTAATCTTGTACCTGCAAAAGAATATCTACTAATAACAAACTTTATTACATGCCATAAATTAAAAATAGTACCTGCATGGCAATCAGTAAGAAAGACAATAATAGGTGGTACCGTGATTTCTACACTAAGCAGAACAAAAATTAGAAAAAAGCCAAAACTTTCACCAATTTTATTCTAGAAATAAAACAATTATATATCAGGATCTTATTTATAAAATCAGTAGAAGTTCATCAAAAGTAATTGGTATTAAAATACATAAAAGTAAAAAATATAAAATAGATGCAATAAGATATCATTGCACAAAATAATTGAAATTAAGATTCTAATAAATGGATTATAGTACTTATTTTATATTTTTAACTCTTTCTAACCATCTGAAATAATTTTAAAATATAAATGATTATGTTTATCACTAACTCCACATTTTCCCTATAATATCGAACTTCATTACTAAGTCACTGCTTAAAATAGATTTAAAAATACTCTATGAACTTAACATCCAAAATTGGAATCAAATCCATGAACATTGAAATGGAAGCCACTTCTACCAGCTTAGAGTAAACAATGAATGGGTTATTGATTACTTTAATATGTAAAAATATAACTAAACTTAATTTATCAAATAAAAATTAGTTTTGAATGAAATTAAAATATCAATTACTAAAAATTTTTTTTTGAAATTTCTTTCATAAAATATTTCATTTACATCAAAAGTAATTTGAAATTAGCACCAAATTAACAAAAATAAATTGGTAGATCAGAAATAGTATCAATAAATTAATATCAAGAATCAAAATAAAAAGTAAGAATTTAAAGAAAATCAAAAATTAAATATCACAGTAAAATAGAATCCAGTATGACCAAAAATTTATTAGTGAGTATGGCAAATCAGACTTCAAATATATTAGAACATAAGCAGATTGAAAAAAATGCTTGATTTCAATCTAATATTTTAAATAAATCATATGATGCCAAAAAAATATTCAGTTGTAAAAATCATATTGAAACAGACTAGGTAATTTAAAATTCCAATAATTTATAGTTTACTACAGAACTTTAAATTTATATTTACTTGAAAGAATAAGTTAATTTTTATAATGTCCAATACATTTAAAATTTATGACAAGATAAGTATCTAACTTAATTAAATGGGAAACAATATAAAACAAAATAAATTATACTTTATACTGCAAAAAATTCATTCAAAAAAATTCAATACATTAGATTTGATGATTTAGAATTTCTGCTTATAAAATTCTAAAAGCCGGTATTGGTTCCAATTTTCAATACAGGCACTGAAGATATTTCACTAATTAAGTTATGCCATTTCATGGAAAACAACTGGTTTTCAGAATTCCAATTGCAGTCAATCTCAAGCTTTGAGAATTTTGCAATCTCTTGTTATATTCAATTTCAGATATCAAAATTTTGAATATTTTATCATATTTAATTACTATGAAAATATTACAAAAATAATGATAAACTTAATTTCAAATTAATCTTACAAAGATTATATAATTACAGAACATACAAAGTTACAAAACAAATTACTCAAAAATCAATACTATAATTTGTACTCTGTCAATAAAATATACATAATCAATTTTCTTAATTATTTGAAAGAATAGAATTTTCAACAATATTTTCTGAGTACAATTTTTCCAGACAATTAGATTTTTCTAAAGAAACATAAATCCTATATACATTATTTTTTTAAAGACTAAATTTCAATAAGAAAGCTCACATATATATCATATTTATATTTTTAAAATTTACTTAAATATATATAATTATTTTGACTAACAATTAAAGTATTTATTGATAACAAATGATATTAATTTAGCAAGACATCCAATTTAAACAGACTATAGATTGGTAATTAAAACAGATACAATAGTAATAAATTTATCAAAGAATTACTTTTGCTAACAGCTTTTCAATACCAAGGGATAGTAATGGAAAGAGAGCTAAGCCTGGAAAAATTTTAAAATTAAAAATTTAGCACATTTACATCAAACAATTAGTTGTTTAAAAATTTAATTTTAAAAGTACTTACTAAATAAAAGAAGAACGGAAGGTGATTCAGAAGGATTATTGAGAAAAAGTTTAAACCATTGTATGGGATCAATTAAAATACCATATCTAAAAAAAATATATATTCAATTAATACAGTTAAACATCATAATAATAAATTTGTCAAACAATTATTTATACATACTTAATGATATTTTCCAAAACCAGCCTAGCATTTGAAAGTACCTAAAATGAAAATCCAACAAATACATTTAAAAAAGTAATTAACATATGAAAAAATTTTAAGTTTAAAGTTGTATAAAACTATTATAATTTAAACTATTTATACATGCTATAAAATGACGTGTAGAAATTATTAAAAGTATATTAAACAAATTTTTTTATATTTAATCAAATTAAGTGTTAGAAATTATTTGCAAAGCAGTAAAACATAGCAAGAAAGTAGAATCCAAAGTAATGTAAATGGCAGAGATTTTAATGAAGTATAATTAAAAAGCATATTAAAATGTTTATTTCATAAAGGCAATTGACAAACATGGGTAAGTCAAAACTTTTACATATTTTTTTGTACTAAATGTTCAAAATTTATTTTTAATAAATTTTATTAAAATTAATCCAATAAATGTTAAAAATATTCATTGTTTTTACAATGGTTTGGCATATTTAGAGTATTAGATTTTACACATTGCTTTGTAAACATGTATCTTAATTTTGACTAAAATGCCAAATTAACATATTTGATAATTTATTATTTAAATTTTACATCTTATCTGTTTTGAGCAATAATGCAAAGCACTATATTAAAGCCAAATACTTTTTGTTAAAATAAAAGTACTTGAAAAAAATTCTACATAAAAAATTTCTCTCATTACCATACTTGCTCATTAGAAAAGGAACAATTTAACACATTTAATTTTAGAAACAAATAAAATATAAATCATTAAAAAATAATTATTTAAACTGATATTTCAATAAATTTATTTTTAACTGAAACAATGTTTTATCATAGTATTTTTGCACCAGGGTGACAGAAAAGTACTAAAAATTATTACAAATAACTAATAATAAAACTTACCAATAATATTATACATAAATTCAGAAAGCCTCTGTAATTGGTATAGCCACTTGATGAGCTGAGTAACGAATCCCGTTGCTTATGAACACTGTAATAAATAATTTTCTTACAATAATGAATAAAAAATTTTACTTTCAAACTTTTTATAAAGTAAAAAAAATAGAATTTTCTTAATTTTTGAATGAATTAAATAATAACGCGTTATATCATTAATTAAATTAATCCTGAAATTCATACTAGAAATAAAGTATTTTCCCACAATTTAGAAAATAAATTTTATAGTTAAAATTTATATCAAGTTTCTTAATTTTTTTAAATAAAATTTTATGCAGAAAAATACAGATCACATTTAGGAAACATTAACATCTTATCTGTGTCTTACACATTGCGAAATTTCTAGTAAATAAAAATAAAATATCAGATATAATGCTAAGATGCTATTAGATAAGATTTCTATTGATTGGGAAAAATATGTAAATTTCTTCCCGTCCTTTTCAAAAAGAAATATCAGCATAGCATTTTATTAAAATTTAATTTATTAAGAATATTTTTATAAGAAAAACCGTATAAATACAAGCATAAATAATACATAAAAATATATACAAACATAAATAATTTCGTTCAATCAAAAAATGTAAAATTATAAATATAAATTTATTATTTATAACAATGATAGTCATAATTCAAAATAATGATGATGCTAAAAAACAAGATACATTACAAAAAATATCATTCTTTTATAAATAAACACATTGAAATCTTACGGTTTGTCCGGTTGTGTAGCTCGTAATCTGCGCTCCTTTTGAGAAACACCTTCAACTTGAGCGAGACTTACACTTTGCGTACGTCGCAACCTAGTGTGGCTACTATCGTCCTTAGAAGGCATAATTACAATAAAAAATTACTTCAAAATAATAAAATTATAATAAGCAAAACAATTCACAGTTACAGCATTTTTCAAAGAGCAAACAATACTATCTACAAGTCTGTCAGCGCAAATTCAGCAGACGAAAAATAAAACTAGGCAACAGTTAAACAGTTACAGCTAACAGAAAAGTTATTTAGTTCAATATTGAAAAAAATAATACAAAGTAAAAAAGTTATAAAATTGTTAATTGAAATATTTTTATTGGCATTTTCTGTTTATTTATATACTATAAGCTATTTTGGGTAAAATTCTAAGGTGAAATTAATGGATTAAATGTTGATACTTATTACAGAGACGAAAGTGTCGTAGGAGGGGCTTCTGATGCTTTCAATAATACATAAAATGATTTCATTGGTTAACATTACCATTAACTAAATATTAGGTTAATGAACTTAAGACTTATTAAATTAAAAAAAAAAAAAAAAACTGTTTGCTATAATATCTGTAAGAAATTCTTAAGAAGTAATTTAACATTAAGGGTTGCACATAGCTTTATGTAAGTTTTGATTATAGTAAATTTAAATCTTTATGTAATAAATTTCTCATGATGCATCAATATAAGTTGATCACTACTAGATTTAAATACATATTTCAAGTACAGTACGAGCAATCAAATCCAATTCAAATCAAGAAGTCAAAACAAGACAAATGTTGTTTTGTTTCTATATAAAAATGGGCAATACTTAGTTATTTAAAAAGGAACTAATGCTATTTAGAAGTTAAATTAATGTCTGAAATATGTGAAAATTAAAAACTTTTTATTGAAAATATGTACTTAATAAAATATTTTTAGTAAAATATATACAAAAAATAAAAAATATCTTCTAGATGATTTATTTGCTTAGTCAATAATTAATTTATTTATTTGTGAAGAAATAAATGAAAAAAAAAATCAATGAAGTAGAAGTTCCCTGAACTGTGAACATCAGAGGAAAATAAATGATGCAGGATATTTTTTAAATTATGTCTTTTATTCAATTAATAGAAATTGTAATTGAGACATTTATGTTGCACTTATCACAACAGTTCTGGTTTTTTTATATTTTTTTTATTACATAGATGATTTATTAAACTGATTATCCGGATAGATTTTCATTTTAAAATTTTCTTGGCAGACGGTCATATAAATAAATCCAATTCTACAGCTGATTTTTAACTTTCAACATATAATAACTGCAAAATTATTTGAAACTTTGGGATCATCATGGTTTATATTATTTGAACTTTGCTTATCGGAGTGGTAGGTCCTAAGTTCAATACTAGTCACTATTAAATAAAAAGAGAAAAATAAATAATGCCATATTTTTTTCTAATTATATCTTTAATTCAGTTAATGCACTGGGGGCCACCCGAAATGCAACACTAAAGATAAGCAGAAATATCACAGCCAAAATTTATTTGGCAGATAACACTTTTCAGAAAGAGTGAATGATTAAAATTACAGTCTCTTGTAAAGAATGGATGAAGATAAAATTTGTAAGTAGTGTATCCACCAGTGTTGGGTATAGATGCTACCACAATCCTCGGTGACATTTGCTCCGAGTGTTCAACTGAACATGCTACCCCAGAACATATTCTTGAGTGCCTGGTCTCTTTAGGAGGGATTTGACCGAAAACCCACTTATGGTGCTGGACATTTTAAGGGTGTGCACACTCATGGACCTGGTCTAGCGCTGCTGATCACGGGGCCATGCAACAACAACAACACAATCCTCGGTACAGAATTAAAGAGACTTTTGGGATACTTTTGAGATTTCCTTAGGTTATAGTAGTCTATGCAGTTTTCATATATCCTAAAGCTGGTTTCGTGTATCCCAGGCCATTAGTTATGCAAATATAGATCACACGTTTTCCATTGGCCATAGATCGGTTGATTAAGCAAGAAATTTAATCTTATGAGTAAATACTCTTGAATAAAACGTGTCACGTATTATCGCGCATTACCCTGTTGGAATATGGCTGATGGTAAACGTTGAAAATATTAGAGGACTACTGACTTTACACCTCAGAGATGTAGCGTTGGCATTGAGAGTGTGGCAGTGTACCGGCAATGCATTGAGAGTGTTATTGGATTTCATTTCTTATTTGATGCGGGAGTGAAATCCTGAACTACTTCAAATCATTATACCGGGTACTGGATCAGTATGAAAAATGCTTTAAGCAACAGTTCAGCAATCTCTCACTACAGTATCTTCAGATTCGAATCCAACCATCGTGGTGTTGCAGGTAGTAGCTGGATTCATGAGTACGTCAAAGTTCATTTTCCTGTGCCTTTTCTTTTATAGCACAATTTTCAGTACAAACGTCAGTGGTTTTGAGTCAAGGGTAATTAAGGATGATGTTGAATCAATAGAATGACCGTAGATGTCATTTCATTGAAATGGAAACTACGCAAAATGGCACGAGAGGGCACCAAACCATGAGTAATAGACTGTTGTGCAATAATACGTGATTTGGCTAAGCAGCAAGGTGGGTACGATCGTCCCATCTGTATGGCTCTCCTTCCTGCATCCAACTTTTGCTTTATAATTGTTTTTTTTTTTTTTTTTTTTTTTTTTTTTTTTTTTTTTTTTTTTTTTTCAATGCGTTTATCAATTTCTCTGAAAGATAATCTACAATTCCTATAGGCTAATACTGGTTGTTTAGTTTCACAATAAATCAACACAGCATTTACAGATACTTGCTTGAAATTCTATTGAGGAAAATATAAAAAAAAAGTGATCAAAAATTAAAAAAATCTTGAATAGTTACATAAAGTTTCAATTTTAAATGTATTATCTATCTAATATAAGGAGCTTTATATTGTGAAAAGTTGTGACTAAATTTTTTAATTTTTAGTGAGATTTTTTTGTATTAATTTTATGTTTGTGTTAAAATTAAATGCTTTTTTTTATACCTAGCTTGAAACTCACTCATTTTCTAATGAATATTTTTGAAGAAAGCAATGCTTGTAAATTTGTTTTCCTTTGCTTTTTTTCTTAGACAGTTATAGCAATGAATATATATATTTATATTTTAGAAGTAATTAATATATTTGTACATATTATGCTTAGTAATTGAGTGCTTTTTATTATATTAAATGGAAAATCAAGATGTTTTAGAGCAAAATTATAGTAATCAAAATTTTTCATTATCGTTTTGTAATTAAATAACAAGGCTAATATTTATTTCTAATGAAATGGAAATATGCTTTAGATAAAACCTATTAAGTACTTCTTACGTTTTCTTTAAATATTTTTTAAACACATAAACTTGAAATTTTAATTCTGCATTTTATAGTTAATTTAATATCTTATATATGCTACTTTTACAGGACACGTGGCTATTAACGCATTTCAATTTTGTTAATTTGTTTTGACTTTAATTTGCTTAGATTTTTTTTCTGACATTATTTACATTTCTTTCTTTCTTTCGTTTTTTATTCTTTTTCTTTTTTTTTTTCTTAAATCAATTTTGAAGATATGATTAATGAATGCAATTTAAGAGAGTATTTAAAATGAAGTGTAATGTACATGAATTAATAAAAGTTACATGATAAATTCATGTTTTTTAAACATAAAATTGCTAGTTTTGATTTCAGCAAAAGAAAAGTTCTATAATTTATGACAACTTTTAAAATTTTGAGCTAATTTTTGCGGTTTCTTATAGTAATAGTTCATGATCTTTTGAGACTTCTTCAAAATTTTAACGATCTCTTAATAAAGATAAAAATTAGTTTATATCTCGTGAAACTTTTCTTTCGTTGCAATTGTTTTTTTCACAGAATACATTAAAAAATTTAAGCATAGACCAATTCAAGAAGCGCTTGCCGAATTCGATCATATCAAACTATAATGATAATTTACTGTGTTGGTTTTGTAATGTGTGAAAGCTTTGCTAATATTCTAACTTACATTGTAATTTAAATCATGTTTAAGCTTTAATTTAACATTTTTTTTATGAAATCTTGTGATTAAAAACTGTAAAATTACTTTATCTTAAATCAGGATATGAAATGAATTAACATCTATGTTTTTGTGAGATTGGAATGACAAATTCATATTGAAATAAAAAAGCTAAGATAAGGGGAAATCAAATAAATGAGGAAAGTGTAATGCGATAGTAAAATTTATTTTCTTAAAAAATAGAACACACTAGTGCATAAAAATGGTTAAGAAACATTAATTTGGAACATCATGATATATTAATTTTTTATATGCATACAAATTAAGAATTTACTGTTTATATTAAGACAAGCATCATTTTATTATCATTAGGACACATAGTTTCACCAGAAATCTTTATCACTAATAAATAAAGAAGTGTACTTATTTGTAATTATTTTTATAACTCATACTCATAGATAGAAATAAGTGAAGGTAAATAGATAGGCCATTTGTTTAACTTATGTTAATTAAGTATCATGTTAAATATTCTTCAAGTGAAAGAAAGGAGGTAATAAAATCTTCTTATTTATTAAAATAGAAAGATATAGAAAAATATATCTATGAATTATCAGAGTAACCTTCCTGTAAGGTTTTCTTTCTCACAAGATTCGGTGAAACAAGAGAAATTCAAATTAAGCTGTGTTCACTATATAGTAACTTTAGAATAGACTGTAAACGGTAGTTGATAATAAACTTAGTGCAAAATTAAGCAAATTGTTAAAATTAGGCGACATAATGTAGATTTTTCGGAAAACTTTTCCAGCTCATATTTCAAGAGTTTACTAAAGTCAGAGAAAAGTGATCAAAATCTATAAAAATTTTCTTTCTCCACGGAAGACTAGATTAGATTAAGCTTGAAAATTGCGCTTTAAGTGCTTTGCTGAATAGCCTGTTTTCTATATAAGTACAAATTCTGATTGATCCTGATTCTTTTAAAACATTTGTTCTATTTTTACAACTAGTAATAATAGCATAAAATTGTTGGGAGTTTCCTTCCGTATTTTAAAGTTATTGTCCAAAATCTGTTTGTGAAAAGATTGATATATTGTAATTTATAAATATTTAGCTTGGTATATGCTATATGATTAAAATTATTCGATATGAGTTGTATATTATTTTCCGAGATCGATTTATAATAATATATTTCTCAAATCGATTTTTCGATTTGAGAAATATATTATTTTCCGTTTTAATTTTTATTCTATTAATCCTATTTATCCATTAATTATTTTTTAAAATTACATAAACTTTTTGACTTAATAAGTATAAATATCGCTTTAAATATATCAATTTACTGAAATGATAATAATATTGTGTTTACATGATGTATTTATACACACGTAATTTGAAATATTGAATACAAATATGGTAATTAATATGATTCAATAAAAAATGTACTGAGTTTCATACTAAGTTTTACACGATTAATAACATTGATTCATAGATAACATTTTCTAAATTAACATGGATTCTTTTTCGAAGTAACTGTCTATAAGCCAATTTCCTAAAAGGAAAATATTATTTTTGTGCATACACATGCATATAATTTAAAATATATAATATGTAAAAATGCGCCACATATACTGATTCAATATAAATACATTATTTTCCATTTTAGCTTTTTGTATATTAATTCTGATCATACTTTTTGGTAATGTTTTCTTAAATCTACATAATTTAAGCAATAAAATTTTACATGCAAATAGGAATACTGCAAGATTTTAGTTGCAAGGTTTTTGAGGAAAAAACAGTAGAAAATATGGTGGTGGCAAAATATTGTAATATTCTTCAGTGAATTATTCTAATGTACAATCGTATGTAAGTTTAAAGATTTGTTCAGAAACTGACTAAAAGTTTCAAATTTAATAACTATTTTTTTTGTCTTTTTCCATGATTATAAAACTTTTAGTCTCTTTAAAATTGTTATTGATATTATTATTTACTTATAATTTGAGTCTTAGTTTTGAAAGTGACAAGTTATGTAATTTAAATTTAAATGTGGACATTAATTATACACTGCTCAAAACAATTAAAGGATATAGTAAGCTTTATATAAAATAAAGACATAAACGAAAATTTTTTTGCCAAAAATGAAAGAAGAGAATCACAAATACAAATTTTTACTTATTTTCAAACTGTGGAGTATGCTAATTTTGAGTTCGACGTCAAAAACGTCGCTTCAGCAGCAGTGAATGAAATTTGACTTTCAACTGAATAAAAGACAATGAAGAAAAGGATGATCAGCATTCAGTGACTGCTTTGTTTCGATGAGTACGATGTCTCAGGGAAGTCATTTAACCGATTCAGAAGCTTGGAGAGTTGTTGGTAGATTAGAAGGGGGCCAAACTCAAGCCGAAGTAGCGCAAGCCACTAGAGTGTCACAAAGCGTGATTTCCAGGATCTGGAACCGTTTTTTGGAAACTGGAAATGCAGGCCGAAAATCAGGGCAAGGATTCGACGGGCAACAATGCCCAATGTAGATCGTTATTTAGAGTTAAGGGCTCGGAGACACCGAAATATGAACACTACTCTTCTCCAACAACACCTTCGCTCGGCTACTGACACCACGATTTCAGCTCAGACTGTCCGAAACCGGCTCCATGGTGCAGGTCTGTATGCTCGCCGACAGATGGTATGGGTTAAAACTAACGTCAAGGCATCATCACGACCGCAGGAAGTGGCAACAGAGTATGTGAACTGGAGGTGAAATGAATGGAGCAATGTTTATTTTTCTGATGAGTCCCGTTTTTCTGTTCATCCTGATAATAGGCGTATTTTCATCTGGAAGGACTCTGGCAGTAGGAATAATTCTACGTTCGTGCTCGAAAGTGACAGATTTGGCGATGGGGGAGTGTTGGTGTATGGTAGCATCTCCATTGACGGGCGCACAGACCTTTATGTCATTCGAGATGGACCTCTGACTGGTCGCCGATATAGGGATGAGATCCTCAGACCTATTGTAGTCCCTTACGCTGCAGCAATCGGAAATGACTTAATTTTAATGGATGATAACTGCAGGCCACATCGTGCTAACCTGGTGGAGGATTTCCTTTTCGAGGATGGAATCATACAAATGGAACGGCCAGCGTGTTCTCCTGACATGAATCCAATAGAGCACGTTTGGGACGCTCTAGGAAGACGAGTTGCTGGCCACCAACCACCCCCACAAACTCTCCAAGAACTGGAAAGTGCTCTTCTGGAAGAGAGGGACAGAATACCCCAATTCGTGATTAATTTCCTCATTGACTCCATGCCTCAAAGGTGTTCAACGTTGCTGGACGTCTGTGGAAACTATACCCCCTACTGAAAATGACTTTCTTTGAAGAAAACATCTTTTCTTGTTCTTTTTTTCTCATTTGCACAAATTGTGTTTTTTTCCTTTTGTACACAAATGCGCAATAAAATGCATTTTTTTTCTGCCAAACATGTGTAATTTATTTTCATATAACCTACTACGTCTGTCGACCATGTATCAATCAGATAAAATGTTTCCCAGCCACAAGATCCATCGAAAACCGCAATATCATTTAATTGTTTTGAGCAATGTATTTACATTGAATATTTATCGCAGTTTAAAAAATGTTATAGAAGATTTATATTCTATTGTTAATTTGATAATTTAGGACATAATAAGATTTAAAATATAAAAGAATTTAAAAATTACTCTCACAGGTCACCAATGAAAGCACAAAATGTATAGGAACTCTAATTTTTTAGAATATGTGCACTAAATTTCCTGTCTCTAGATCGTTTGAAACCTGAATATTTCTTTGAATCACGGCATAAATCTTCAATTAATCAGTAAGTGATTGGATTTGTATTTTTTTTACAGAGAAATTTACTAATGTTAAAATTAATTAAACAAAAATCTATTTATATTTATTTGACTCCGCTAATTTTTTTCCTGAACTGTAAAAAATTATGAATGGGAGTAATTAGTGAAAATATTTATTGTATTTTTGAATATTATCAAATAAATAATATAAAAAATACTAACATTTTATTTTTGAGTCTATAAATATAAGAATCGTTCTTCATTCGCATAAATTCAAATTATTTAAATAAATCTAAATATAGTACAATTCACACAAGCATATTTTATTATATTCTCTGTAAAATACAGTAAATATAATAATTGAAGTATTTTGGTATCACTTCATTCATAATTATGTAATTACATGTCTTTAATGAATTTAGGCTACTTGAGAAAGTGGTTTGTTCGAATGCCTGTAGCTTAGTAAATACGGATCAAGATCGTCATGACGAAAAAGTTAGTTTACACTTGATATAATTTTCCCTTATCAAAACTATACAATTTATTTCCAAAATACTTTATTCTTTTAAGGTATATAATTTTTATATCAATTTTAATAAAAAATTACCATTTAATAGAAATATTTTCATTGTTCAAAATAAATATGCATTAAATCGAAAAGTGAAAGTAAATAATTAAAAAATTTGACGTTTAGCCTCGTATTTTTTACTTTTCCAAAAGCTTACCAGATTAATTATTTTCTAAATTTTTAATTCAGAGTTTAAAATGATCGTGTTACTAGCATATAATAAAAATATCTCTTAAAATAGACTTAATTGGCAGCTTAAATTGATAGATCCCAATTTATTTGTGCTTAAATGCAAATATAGAAAAAGTGATATTTTTTATTTTTTTTTTAAATATATCTTTTTATACATGTTAGTAAGTTCTTATTAAAACATATTTCTTTTAAATTTATTAAACTTTATTTAAATTGTTAAAAATTTATTTTTTCATTTATAATCATACATTCATTATCAATCATTTATTAAAGAACTTTTATATAAAAATAAATAATAAAATAACATACTAAGTGTGTACATTTTATTAAATTTTCTTCCTGAACTACGCACTACATATACCATTAATCTAGTATTTATTTTTGTTTTATAACATTTTCAATACCCGGAACAGAAAATTATTCTAAAAAGACTAAGGTTCTCTTTTTAAAAGTTTCAGAGTAAAGATTCATATTTCATCTGTTCATAAGAATTTTTTTTGTTCACATTTATGGTTAGAGAAAGTGCGTGGTGTAAAGCTCATGCGCAAAGGAAAATACTTAGAAACACGGAAGACCTTATCTCTTTCATCTAAAGAATGAGCAGTATATTTTCTAAGAATAGTGGAAATAATCGTCTTCATTTCCAGCATTGCGAATCTTTGAGCTGCAAGAGATAATAAAAAGATTAATGAACATTCCTAGTTTTTTTTTTAAAAATAATTTAATTTTCTTACTCGCGATATCACTTAGTCTGGATCTGAATATTTAAAAAAAAAAAATTAAAATAATGAGACAAAACACAAAACATATTTTCAGAATTCAAAATTCTAAGTTAAAAAAATGGTATGCATTGAAAAAATAATGATCTTGCCTGAAATTTAATAAATAACAATTTATTGAATTTTTCTTAATCTTTGTCTCCCTAATTTTAAATGCTTATATAAGTAATACACATTCAGACAAGTAAAATATTTTGGCCCAATTATAAGTAAACAAAAGCAGAATGTTAATTATTCTGTTTATTATGATGTTATAATCATATTTTAAATGTTTGATAATTTCAATATTTTGAAAATTTTATGATTATAATAAAACTTTAGCTACGAAGAATGCATTGAAGTAGACGAATTTTAAGTTATTCCTATTATTCAATTTGTGTGTGCGTGTGTTTTCCGTTTGCTAACATTAATTCCTCAGTGAGAAATTAGCGCCACCTATCGAGTTTCAATAAATTACTTGTCACAGGAAAATGTTTTTCATTTGAACTAAAAAAAATGTGTATTGTATGCAATGGGAAATTATCAAAATTCACCTATCAGAAAAAGAAATAATATATGATTTTCCAGCATTCTTTATTAATATTTTAGTAATGTAAAATAAACACTATTAGAAACTTATTGTATTATCAAGGACATTGATATTTTAAGAAGGTTATTAATGTGATAATAATATCAGATAGTTTTGAAAAAATTCATGATTTCTACTACAATATAAGCATAATATTAATGTGGCATGATGTACGATAAAAGTTAAAGTAATTTAGCAAAACTAATTTATAAATATACATTCATAAATAAAATTCTAAAATTAATATGTATATATTCCTAAATGCGTACCTATACAATTCCTTGGACCAGCAGAAAAAGGTACATATGCATAAGCGGGTATCTTTTGGTAATTTTCTGGGAAAAATCTTGAAGGATCAAATTTTTCGGGATCAGGATAAACTTGAGGATCTCTGTGTATCATATGGATGGAGATGACAACAATACTACCTTTGTCTATTGTGTAATCATCTTTAAAATTAAAAGAAGAAATTAGGAGTTAACTGATAGAGAAAATATGTCATATTCATTGTAATTTATACTAGATCTTCCACATAGAACATGCTCGGGAGTAAAGAAATGCTGGATTATCGAATGTATAGTTTAAACAGAGATATTGCATATAAATCATTTTATATAAAATATAGGCAATTAATTAAAACAATATTTAGCTTTTTTAGGTTTATTTTAAGCTATTAGAGATGTATAAATCTTTGGAAAATAAAATACAATCTCTTAAAAGTACTCATATGCAGAAAGTACTATATAATTACACTTTTGAAATATTAATTTTGTTTATTTTAAGCAAAGTGATTAAAATTAAATATATTTTAATTACATACGTTAAATAAAAAGATAAATAATATAACAAAAATTTATAATGAATGTTAAAAATGAAACTTTCCCGGGAAACGAAATTGTATTTTTACACACACTTATTTTTAAACATATATTTCAAGATACTAGGAGCTAATGAGCTTCTGTTCAATAATTGTAACTTTCAGCTTATTCATTTCAAGAATTTACCATCATAAACTGTAAGAATAAATCAGGGATGGCTCATATAGTTTGTTTCTCCGTAGTCTATTTTTGGACATGAGAGATTTTGAACTCGATAGAGGCGAACGGGTCTTAAAGTATCTATAAATACTTTTATGCTCTAGTGGCAACCAACCCAATAAACAGCTGAGCTAAACGCCAGATTGCAGAGATGCTCGAAATTTTTTGAACATTAATGGTTGACTGTTATTCAAATACACAAGTTATGTATATCTATTATATATTTGAATAATGTATATACATTATATACATAAATGAAAGAATATTTCAACAGAAAAAAAATTTCATCCAAATTATTGATGCTTTTAATGTTTCGTATAATCTTTAGAGTCTCATTGCCTTAAAAAATATCATTTTTACTTTTTAAAAATAAATTGCCTGAAAAGCAGATTTCTGAATGTGTATCGAAGTCATTTAATGAAAATGGAAATAGTACGGAGATATTTTGTACTATAGAAAATAAAAAAGCAAATCATAATTACTTAAGTAAAATATCACAGGGGAAATTTCAAAAATATAGAAGCAAATATATGAAATTTTTTCAAAATTGAAAAGTGGATATTTTTAGAGTATCCTGTAAAAGGTTTCACGAAACAATTTCAGACAACTTAAATCCTTTGATCGTATTATTTTTGATGATATTGCTAAGGGAATAAACAATAAAACTTATTTATTAGCATAACAAGAGAATGATAGTGATTACTTAGTATATAAAAGGTATATATTCCTCTTCTTTTTAAAAAAGATTAGTAGTAACAAGTTCTTGTTGTATCTAATCCTTTTAAAAAAGAAGAGCCACAAGCTTATAAATTTTAATTTTATTAGCAATTGAAAATTCCAAGAGAACATCAAATACATTCTACAATACTGCGTGTTCCATTAATTTGTGTTCCATTTAACGCAGAAATTAATGTATAAATAAAAGCACCAACCCCAAAGAGCATTGAGAAAGCCAAACAAATATTTTGTTATGCTTTCTGCTTACGTTTGAATGTGCCCGAATTTTCCCCTACCCGACAGAATATATCCGAATTCGATAAGATTGATAAGAATTGGATTGCAAAATACGACGAATTCCGCTGGATTATGCGAAATTAAAGAGAAGTCTATTAAGCATATAGAATAAAATTGTGAAAGTCCGAAACGTGAAAATTATAGAAAATTTTAATCATACGAGATTCGTAACTTTTTGGATTAAAAGTTTTTAAATGTACATTGGGAAAAAATTACCTTTATTGTTGTTTAATTTAAGAAAAAATATTTGTTACATATACTATTTACTCTGTAATGATGTGAAAAATTTTTGAAGTTCTTGATTAAATATTTCTTATTAAATAATAGAAAATTTTAATATTATGCTACAAATATCTAAATTTAGGAATACAAATCTTTAATTATTAAAAAATCATTTAATATTAATTTATTAGAGAATGGTTATTTAAATAATAAGTAATAGGGAACGATTTAAATTTTTTATATGGCAATATAAGCATCCTAAAGCAGAAAGTATAAAATGAAGCAAAAGATGTGACTTGTGATGATACTTGGAAAAATATTTTTTCTGATTATAAAAAAATCAATTTGGATATCTCAGACGACATCAAAACTTATTACTGGTAAAATTTCTAAATGAAACCTTGGGATTTCTTCAATGAAAAGATGACAGGCATCTTTGTAATGGGAAGCTTTTGCATGTGCTGGGAAATGGGAACTGATACAATTTTTTTTCTTAACTATGAATTCTAATTGCTATCAGAAACTGCTTTATCAATACCATGTGCTTTTTAATTCACTTTTAGAAGAGTCAAACTCGAAATTTTAGAAAATGAGTGTGAAATTTTAGCAGTTAAACACTGAAAGTTTCGCGTTAAGCAGACCACTTAACCAGAACATATGATTCCAGAACATTCTTAGGGCCCTCGGTCGGTCAAGAAAGCAGATACGGGCACTATTGGGCGTTGGTCAAGCCATTGAGTTTAGTGTTAGCCATTGGTCAAGTTTTAGTGTGCTATAACATGGGTCAAAATCAACTAAATTTGGGTTTCGGGAGGAAGGAATCAAAGTCTGAAGCTGGTTAATCCATAGTCCAGACATAAATTCCATAGAAAACTCAGAGCGTTACTCGGCTAATCGGCTAATGTATACAAATAACTGTCAATAAAATTTGGAGTACAAATTAAAGATAACAATCAGTAATAAATGAGACAAAATTCGTAAATCTTTGCTTGAAAAACCACCTTTATTCAATGGAAAATGAAATACATGAAATTATTTAAAAAGTTGGCGAATCCAAATCTTCAGTTCTGTAAAAAAATTGCTTTAACTAAATTCAGCATATTTAAGCATTTTTAAAAAATAATATGCAAGTATTTTGTTCTTCATTTGTTTACACCAACTTAATTTAATAAAAAAAATTATATTCTTTATCATAAAAAGTCACAGAAACATAGATTTACAATTTTGATTTGACACAAAAACAGATTTTTGTGATACAGAAAATAATTTTTTATTTATAAATATTGTTAAGTATTTTCATTTCATATATAGGAAATACTGCATTTGCACGATTATGGACAGCACAAATAAATTATCGCGAAAATTCAATAGATATTAGACTAGATTTATTTAAACAAAGCACACACAGAGGAAGGAATTAGCTGCAAACTCTTCTCTTCCCTCAAAAACAATGAAGGATTTTATAGTTGTTTTCACAGGCATCCAAATACGGAAAGAAACAAAGACATAAAGATGCAAACTGGGACTCAAGGATTTTTCCTGGTGAATGAATGTGTTAATCTTTGGATGTGTGTACAAATCATCTATTCAAAGTTACTTTAATACTATTAAATGGAAATTAAATCAAGAACACTTCTCGTGTTTCTATTACAAAGCAACTTCAGAGACATTAATTTGTCTGCGCCACGTGTATCAGAAGGTAGAATTAGGAGGCTTGGTGGATAATATTGTCGGAATTTGTCATGAAAATTTTGCTTAAGTAAACTGAAGTTTCCAATAATCTTAATAGGGCTGAAGAGGAAATTCCTTGATATGATGACATAATTTGCGAGTAAGATTATACAAGAGTAAGATATATATATATATGTATGAGTAAGGTATATATATATATATCTTACTTTATATAAATATATTTAATGATTTCGTGATCAAATTAAAATCTTCTGCTATTTTCTATAAGTTTTTGATAAAGTAATTGCAATTACCTATAATGGTATTAATTTTAATCCACAAGCTATGTATACCTTATTTTGTAATTGACAGTTTATGGCCAGACGCAAAAAAATTACGAATGTAGGCTACACTATGATTTTGTCAGCTGAAATGCAGTAAATAAAATGTATTTCCGCAAAAATATTAAAGTTTCCTTCTCCCATGTTTAGGTTGATATTTTATGTTTTCATTACATAAATATCTCATATTAATAATAAAATGAGAAACGCTCTTATGCAGGAATTAACGTTATTATTAGGAAATTCGAAAATACATACCGATTTTTATGTCTTCTGATGCTGTCCTTGCTACGTATAAAAGGGGGTACAGTCGCAGAGCTTCCTATAATAAAAAAATGTTACAATAAGAATAAAAAATAAAAAGTGAAACATTTAATAAACTGTTCTAAATTCATGACATTTTTTATACCTAAAGTTTATAGATGTATTAATCATTATGAAATAATTTCAAGCTTTTTCTGTGTCTTTCTGCAACATTAAATAAACAATATCTTGCTCCTGGAAACTCATTTTTATATTTGTATAACAAAAAAAGTATAATATTGTAATTATATGAGTGGAAAGTTATTCTTCTACATTGTCCATCAATGAGTATTAGGACATCTATGAAAATGACGATATCAGCGGTTCTGAGGTACGTCACGGCTTCCGCCGGTATACATCGTGTAGGAAACGACATCGGCATTAGTCGCAGGCAAGATGCCGCGTAGTTCGGAGCTCTGATTTCGTGAAAGGTATTATCGGGTATCACAAATGTGGCTGATCCTTAAGGGACATATCTAGCGATCTGAAGTACCCAAAATTGTCAGTGGCCTATATGATTAAGAAGTGGAAGATGAGCGGTGATTGTCGGAATGCGCCCCGAGCCGGCAGACCAACGAAACTGGGAGATAGAGATCCACGAACAGTCCAGAGAAATTCGGAAGAACCGCACCCACCTGATGGCCCTTATCCGCGAAGAGTTTTAACAGGCATCCGGCAGTATAGTTACAATGAATACCATCCGTAAGGAATCACATCTGCTTGGTTTTCATGGTTGCGTTGCTGCCAAATCACAACAAAGCCATTGATCACAACGTCCAACCACGCTGATCGGTTAATATGGTGCAAAGCACATCGAAATTGGACATTAGATCAGTGGAAACGGGTTCTTTGGAGAGACGAATCAAGGTTCACCCTTTACCATTCGGATGGTAGGGTATGGGTCTGGCGTCTGCCTGGAGAATGTCTCCTGCCAGAATGCATTGTGCCAACAGTCAAGTTCGGCGGAAGTGGAATTATAGTCTGGGGGTGTTTCTCCTGCTATGGACTGGGACCCTTGGTCCTCATTCCTGGTAAGCTCAACGCCGATGCCCACTAGATGTTGCCTACTACTACACCATTTTGACTGACAATGTATTTCCAACGTTGCGGGCAGTTTTACGAGTTGGACCCCTGTTACTTTCAGGACGACAATGCCAGTTGTCATGTTTCAAGGTTAACCAAGGCTTGTTATAGTGCTAATAGAGTTTATTGAATGGACTGGCCTTCCAGAGTCCAGACTTGAACCCTATCGAGAACCTCAGGGACGAGTTGGATTACCGAATTAAGAGGTGTACTACCAGTCCAAAATCGGTGAAGGAATTTGTATTTCTACTCCATGCGAAGTGGAAGACAATAACATTAGATGTAATACAAAGACTTGTGGAAAGTATGCTCCAGAAGGTTGATACTGTAATTACCTCTCGTGAAGGCTCTACTAACTATTGATTTTGAATAAAGTTAGTTTTTCTTTTCTATCACAGGTGTCTAAATACTTATTGGTAGGTAGTATATAAAAAAAGAATACCCTTAGAAGCTCAGTAGTTTAACTCCATTTTTCGTAAAATCAATGGTTAAAAAGTTTACCATATTCTCTCTCACTGGGTTGCTAAATCTCTGTGGGCTTGGGATGAGTCTATGTTAATCCATGAGTCCAAAGTCCTTCAGCTGGTGTGGATATAGAGAAGATGCCAGCTCAAATATGATTTCGTCACCTGACTGTAGTTAAAAATTACGAGGTGCTTGCTGATAGCCAAACCCGTTCCATACCTTAAAACCTTAAGGTACAGCCCAGGAGTCACCTTCATCACTAAGTATGTATGTATGTATAATCAAATTTTGAACAACTATGATGGTTGCACAATGAATCATTTTGAAAAATGTACATTGTAGAAGATGCAAAAACATTTTGATGGAACTATCAAAATTCAATGAATGAATAGCAAGAGCTCCAGCTCATTGAAATAGCATTCAGCAAGTGAATAAGTGGAGTGTGATAATAATCTGTTCAAAATTTAATATACATTTCGATTGCATTTATTAATTGTAACACTGTCAGGTCAAAAATTTCGAGCTTCATGCAAAGATATGTCATGCCTCTTTTATGTCCTGTTTTCGGACGGAAAGTGGGTAATATGACAATCAGAATAATCACTCAGCATATAAATAGCAGTAATCGATTATACAGTACTAGTAGGAATGAATAGACAAGGACAATGTCGGAACTATGATATAAACATGACGATACGAAAAAAATGAGTCATTGTCTAAGTGAGTCGCTGATACAGAACCTGACATGATATTTCAAAACTCTCCAATGTGCGGATCAGCAGAGATAAACTTCAGAAAACACCTTAGAAAGTATATTTTACATTCACAGAAAATATCTCGTTGTTTTCTTCTCCAGTCTAGGCAGACGAAAATCCGTTATAGAAACACCAGGCTTACTCAATCCAAAATTAAACTTCCTGGGATACATAGTCTATAGTGGTACTTTCATTTATGGTTTGACAATAATCGCTGAAATCGTGTTTGGAGAGATCCTGGAGAAGGGTGAGATTGTACTGTTATTTTTATTCACCTTACATGTCCAGAATAGGGTGTTATGGTCTGCGGTCTGCTGTGCCATCTCATTTTAGGGTAAGTTGTTTTTACACACAGCAAGTAATTAATGGATGGTATTCTACCATTGATTTTATATACCACTCTTCCTGTGATGACATCTCGGACTTTTAATAAGATAATGCCTGACCGCATATGGCCCTTGTTTTACGAATATCTCCAAGGGATAATTGAGTCGCGCTTTGAGAACTAATTCCTGAAGGGGGTGACAAAAAATGGCAAGTTCAACTATTTTATAATCCTTGTTACTCAAAATATCATATCTCTCTCTTATAACAATATAAAGGAACCATAAAATGGCGGATACATAAAATATATATTGTAAAAAATAACAATTCTCTTTTAGAAAAATCGCAAACTTTTTTTTATTAGCTTGTAAACCTGAGTAAAAGCTGTAAATATAGTTCTCCTTTTGTTCAAACGGGCCATATTTTTCGATAATTTTCATAAGCCTTTATAATTGGGAATTTCATTGAATTGTGAGTGAACAATGTGATACTCCATTGATTTAGCATTATTAATGCACTGGAGAAAAGCTATTTTTTTCTTCTTTAAGCTCGTTAGTTTTCTGTTCTCAAGTAACTCTGGTTTTCTTGTTTCTGGAAATAGTACCATATTTGCTCTACATTGTGTACAAGATGGTATACTTCCAATCTAAATATCATGCTAATATAGCCAGTAAGGAAATGTTTCAAGCTGTGGAATAAATAAATATATCACATTCTAGAACTTAACTCTGTCTCTCTAATCAGGAGTAGAACTCAAGTTAAATCCATTAGAATGAAGTCTTGCTTAGGGAAACTCTTTTAAATGAAAATAAAAGATAATATTAATCACAAAATAGCTAAAATGTTCCTGAGAAACCATAAAAGTAACCTTAACAATATTTTGAAAATTCTTTACATCACACATTCTGTTCAGGTATGTTATTATTATTAGAATTATCATTGGCGAAAACTTATAACAATGCTATTAAAAATGTCTTAGAGATCCTGAATAAGTGTCTGGAAATCAGGGTTTTCAATAATCAAATATGGATGAGGATAGCTTACAAAAATTTCCTGCGGATAAAATGAGTGTAATGCTGTAATGTATTTGATGTTATTTTTCCTCAATAAATTACTTTTGCAATTATTGTTATTATAATAAATAGTATATGCTGTGAAATGACGTTGTGTAAATCTAATTAAGCCAAAAAAGAAAGAATAGATTTTTTTTAATTAATCGCTTTTGTTGTAATTTTTAAAATCATGCCATTTGACTTGGATAATGTAGAAACATTTATATAATGTATATGTATGGTATCATTTAAAAATAAGAAGGCATTTTTTGTGATAATCATCTAATTAAGCTCAGTTAAATTTAATAATTTTCAAGAACTTATCAAATCTTGATCTAAAGGATCATGAACTTTGGAAACTTTTAGTTTTTAAAAAACATTAATGAATGAAAAAAATTAAAATGAATTTTTTATGTTTAATAGTTATAAATATTCCCATTATTAAATTAAAATAATTAAATTTGGGTAAAGGACTTTCTTCTTGCATGGATGTTGGAAAAGCATCCGATAAGGACATATGAACGGGAAACTGAAGATGAAGTCAAAACTGAAGAAATTGCTTAAAATAAATAAAAATATGAATCTTCATGTTATTACTTTCTATAAATAGCTTAAATGTGTCTACAGTATCAGAAAAAAATCACATATTCATTTTTAATATCAAGAAATGTAATCGAAAGACTAGTTAATTTTGAAATTAAGAAAACTTCTCCATGGAATTATAGTGTATCGGGATAAAATGAAGAATGATTTTATATTCTATCTCAATCCAACTTAAGGAAATCTGAACTACATATGGAGAATAATGTATTTCTGGGAAAAAAGATTTTTTAGAATACGTAAGAGCAATTACATTACTTATCCATAAAGTAATACTGTTACTAAAATCACTAATTAAGTTAAAGATAAATAATTTGCTTGTAAAATTTTATATAACCTTCAAATTATCGATATCTGACAATATTAAAAGATGTTGAAATAACACTTCACATACAGTTAAAAAAAATGCAAGAGTTTAATATTTTACCTTGATGGCACATTCAAGATATTTCATGGACTTTAAATCTTCTTCTGTAATATCTCTGTCAGAATTTCCAAATATTTCATCGAGTTCATTGTGTATTTTCTTTTGTTCTTCTTTATACAATCCAATACAATACATTGCATAACTAATTGCATTTCCAAAAGCTACTGTTGTCTAATTGAACAAAAATTGTTCTTTAGTTAACCATGTAATTTTTAAACTTATACATTACATTTTACATGAAATTAAAACGAAATATCAATTAGTTTATAAATTAAATTTCTATCGCGGTTTTATCAAGACCCCAATGAAAATATTGTAATATGACTTAAGAAATGGCGTAATAGAATTGAAAAAGTAAGACATTGTTTTAAGACTTCAGAGTCGAAAAAATTGTTATAGAATGACGACGACCTGCAAGATTATTACAAGACAGGAAAATAATGTGGTAATATGCAAACGACCATCTTTTAAATTTATTCACGTAAAAAGAGACATTGGTAGCGACAACAATAAGGCACTTAGGAAGAACCTTTACAGGAAATTTCGCATTCACAAATTATACTTGGATTTTATTGCCTAATGAAAAGGTCTTGTGATGCCCATTACAAAATGTAAAAATGCGAATCAGCTCACTTCTGATTTTGATAGAAATCGAATTGCAACCTTCTGGGTAACAAATATATAATTTTGAAAATATCAAAATTTCATGACACTCTCACTATTATGGAATCGATGGTTTCAGAACATTTAGACGAAATACTAAGCTGGCTTTCAATGACTCCATTATTAAGAGTCGAGAAAGATACGACTGCTAATACAGTCTGTAAGTTATTAATGGATCATGACACGTCAAGAGCCTTGAGCCATGAAACAAGAATGCAGCAACATGGATTGTTAGCAATTGGATATCAAAGTTAATATCAGGATGTATATAAAATTAATGTATATAAAATTAATCAAAAACTGATATTGAAAAGGAACGAGTATTATCTTGTTACTATGTAAAATATTAATAATAATGGAGTTTAAAGCAATTAAATATAGCTGCCAGCTATAGTCCATTTTTTTTTTATCTATAGTAAATTTTTTGCTTTTTTGCTACAGTCATCCCATCACACACTATTTTTAAACAAATAGTGGTTAGTTATTTGTTCGGGATTTTAGTTCGGTCAAAGTGGGAATAGTTTAGAAATTTACTGAGATTACATAAATAATTCTTAAGTAAAATATCCAAAAAATAAAAATTTTTTGGCATCAATCTCAACTTACCCCTTGGAAGAAGCTGATGGTTTCTTCCATGATGTGTTCCTCAGTGAGCGAACCGTCTTCTAAGTGAAGTTCTAGTAAAAAGTCCATGAAAGCTTTACGTTTGCTTTTCGGAAGAATAGCAATGTCTTGAACTTCACTGTTCCCTTTTTCTTTTGATATTTCTTCATCTTTCGATACATTCTGCATGTAGTATAGCCTTCTTTTTTTCTTTTCTACAATCACCTGAAAGTGTTAACTAAATTTCACTTAAAAAATTTTAGACATAAGGCATTTTCCAAAAATTGTGAGTAATTTTTTTACGCCTTTGCGACACAGAAATTAAAAATTAAAATGAAAGCGATTTTTTTTTCAAAATGTTAATTTAACTCTTATAAATATTCTAAAGAAACTGACGTTTTCATTTTCCTGGTTTCATGCTTGTTTAAAGAACTGTTTTTATTTGCCCTTTAGAGATGGAGGTGAGTGATTCAAAATTAAAAAACGAAATGCTTGTGTCATAAAACTTTGCTATCGTTTAAAACTTCCTAAATAGTTTGGACTGATGCTTCACTTTAATTAAGATTTCCTAAAATTTTAGATGCTTTTTCTTTTCTTAAAAGTAGATTCAAAATTTGAATCTTTCCTTTGACAAAAAATAAATTTGCTGTTAAATTTTTGTGCCGTTATCAGACGTAACTGCGAAGTGACATGATTTTTTTTTAATTGATCTTATAAACGAAAATTTTACTTTTTAACATTTCGTCGTTGGGAGCATATTGTTGCAAAACCACATAATCATATAAATGTTTGATGGCTCCATGCACATCTTCCCTTTTGGTAGTATAAACACCACATAGGAAAAGGAATTAACCAAAATCACAACATCAATTTTAATCATTAAAAATAAAATTCATGTGAATTATATTTTCCACTATTAAAAGGAATTTTGAAAAGAAGAATTTGTCACCTTTGTAAGAAATGTATGAACTGTTTGAATGCATTCATCTGATTTTTTGGCCAGAGATGTCAATCTAAAGAATTTGTCAATCCAAGGTCTCGTTGCTCGTTCGGACATGTATTCTATATACCTGAAATAAGATCCTCATACAAAGAAATGAAAAGGAAATAAATGCGTTATATTATGTAAATAAAATTTAAGGTTAAAGTGAATAATGATAAAATATAATTTTGGTTAGAAACTTACTAAAACTTGCTTTTTTATATACATTTTTACATGTTCTATATTAGCGTAACTTTTTTTCCACAGTTGTGGAAAAGTTTTACAATTCTAATACGTCAACATTAAAAGTAAATATTTATATAGTGAAGATTCTTGAATATGGGAGCAAATAACAAATGAATATTTTGTTTGTTAAATATTGTTTACAAACCATGACTATTTTAGATATTCAAGTACTAAGGAGAGTTTTAGATTTGCACAATGCTCTATTTTTGAAAATATGCGATAAAATTCTAAGAAAACACTAGATTAATATCAAACAATTGGAGAAATTGCACAATCCAAAATGACCGATATTTCAAAACCTAACGATGTCACAAGGATTATTTGCACAACCATCAACGCCTCTCTGCCAATATTTGAACCCTAACGCATAGAACAGGAAATTAAATAAAACTCTGCATAATAACACTATGAAATACAGTGTGCAAACAGAGATAGACATAACTAAACACTCGTTTACTACTTGCCGAGTGTCCAAGTGTATAATTTATGTTCTGTTCTCCGCTTTATAAGTGGGTAAGTTTGATCTTCACTTCAGACGTTGATGATTTACTGGTTTCAATTTCTTTTTAACTTGCCGATCTCAATCGAATAAAAAGTGACCACATATGATAGGTGGCCAAGCTCTTTAGAAAGAGTGCCAATTTAGACAAAAAAATCGTGCTAACCAGTCTTAACTTTTCCAACATAATGAAAAAAAAAAATAAGAAGAAAAATTACCAATTAATTTAGAAATAAAATACACACATGTCCGTAAATTAAGGATAATCCAAAAGCACACGGAAATTAAACGCGAAAGGAAAAATGCCACCTGTAGAAGTATCACACACATGATCAAGCATTACATTCAAATTGTAGGAAAAGCTGATGCCAACTGTATGACACAATAACGAAAGTGTAAGAGAGGAGTATATAAGAACCAGCAGCAAAGAAAAGAACGTATTCACAACCGGTCCGTACGGCCCTCATTGCCACGATTGCATATGTGGGACACAAAAGAAACATATTTTACTTAGTAGAATTATCAGCCATCTGGAATGCGGGCGTACACAGATGGCAGTAGCCGAGGAACTTGGAACAGCCCAAAGTGTCATCTATAGGTTGTGGCAACAGTTCCAAGTTGATGAAAATGTCAGTAAATGTTACAGTACATGTCGCCCCCGAATGATAACGCCGAATGACGACTGGTATTTGGATTTAACCCCTAAAATACAATCTGCCGTGAAACATTTGAACATATTTTTGTTTCTGGGAGATATTTCATAGATTGTATACCCTTATATGATTGTCGCAAAGCTGAAAAACTGTCAAGTATCTAACAAAGCAACAGTGATCTATTTTAAGCGAGTGCCATGATAACGAAGAACATTGACATCATTCTTTAACTGTGATATATTTGATATCGATATTATTAAATCTAGAAATAGTTGATCTAGAAGCATTAGTTTAAAAAAACAAATTCATTATTAATGCGATCTGTGTAGAACGTACTATGTAATTACCTAAGCAACAAAAATTCTTTCAATGTTTCTACCGTAATTAATTTTATTTTATTTCATTCCATTTTCATTTAACACTTTTATTACAATATTCAGGAAGGGAAAATAAATTTTCTTCCATACCCTCCAAAATCAGTTTTAAAAAAATTTAATGCATGAATTTAACAATTTGAACAAATTTAAGCTAAAGAAAGGCTACAATATTTCCATTCTCGATTAAAATTTATTTTTCACATACATCGTATTTCAAACAAATCAAAATTGAAATGTAAAGTATTTTAACTTTTGAAAAATATTTCAAATATAAGAAAAGAAAGCTTACTTATCCAACGCTTTGATACAACCAATTGCATTCTTTGATTGTGGATCCACATCCACCCCTAAAGCTGTTTCTAAAAATTAATAAAATACCAAACAATTAAAGAATGTTGCAAAAGGAAATATTTTGAATCAAATTTTGTTTCCCAAATTACATTTGATAGTTAATTAGTAAGAAATAAATAAACAATAACATGCAAAATAGATATAAAATTAAATTTTAAAACATTTAAATAATTTGAAACTTATAAAGGTAAATAAAAAGAAAAATTCTTATGAAATAGTATCTGACTCGCCTGGTATTAAAATGGTTGTAAGCACTGGTGTGCAAAACTTAAGCAACAGGTGGTTTTTCTGTCATAATTCCGCTAGAAATCATCTGAGGTACATGAAATTCAGACATGAGACAAACCATTTTGTACTTAAAGGACGACGAAAGCGAAGTTAAACAAAAATGAATACAATACACAAAATAAGGAATCAAACAAAAATAGGCTTTATTGAACTCACAGTATCCCTGCACAAGATAATCTGTTCAAGAGGAACAATAAAAAACAGATCTTCATTAGTATTGCAAATGCTCTCCTGTTACTACAATGGCTGCATCGTACCATCTCCTCATACTCAGCACATGATTGTCCAGTAGTTCTTATGGTATGAGGGCCCATTCCTCAATCAGCATCTGTTTTAGTAGCTGCTTGTTCCTCGGGGGATGCAAAAGTGCCACAATGTGTCTCCTCAAAGCATCCCACACATGTTCTATGGGATTTAAATCAGGGGAATACGTTGGCCAATCCATTCGGGTGATGTCTTCACTTTCCAGTAGTTGCTGAACAGCATGATTCCCATGTGGCCGTGCATTGTCATCCATAAAAATGAAATCTGTTCCAGTGGCACCTCGGAATAGACGCACATGGGGAAGAATTACCTCCTGACAATAGTGATCTCCAGTTACAGAATCTCTGTCAAAAATGTGGAGCTCAGTCCGCCCGTTCAGCATAATGCCTCCCCAGACGAGAACTCCAGGACCATCATAACGGTCTGAAACTGTCTCCCAACCTCTCTCCAAATCAACTGGCATTGAGAATCACTTGTGCCACTAAAACGACTCTCATCTGAGAAGAGGAAGCGACTCCATTAATCAGATGTCCAGTTTTTGGGCTCTTTGCACCACTCTAAACGGTGCCGCCGATGGCGAGCTGTCAACGGAATGCAGCGTTCGAGACAGAGGGCGAATAGGCCACCTTTGTGAAGGCGTCTGGCCACAGTAAACCGCAAGCTGGGGCCAGACGTCACCCCGTTGCTGTACACAGATGCTGAGCAATGGCGCTTGCTGACTGGTTTCGGGTTTTTTTCGCCTGGAGGACGATATAGCGGTCATCCACTGCAGTTGTTTTCTTGAGGCGGCCACCACCAACCTTTCGATCAACTCTACCTGTGGTTCTGAAGGCTTTCCAAGTCTGTGAAACTACACTTTTGTTGATTCCGAATTCTTCAACTACACTGGTCACACTACACCCCTCCTCCAGTTTTCAAATCACTCTTCTACATGGAAAGTCATCCAGTTGATTTCTTATAACCATATTTCAGGGACACACTCACTTGCACTTGAAACGAAAGTCTTTAATTGCTCCTTCGTTCTTCCTTTTATTGTAGCGGGCCGAGCGTACACGTTTTGCATACGCTCCTGTCACCTCTGACGTTTTGCCACTGATATTTGCAAACGCATGACCTTTCTACTGAATTACGTGTTCATTCCATTGATTGCAAGAACTCCTTTTATGCAATTTTATGGCTATCTACTTAAAATTTACATTGTTGCTTATGTTTTGCATACCAGTGTATTTTTGAACTGAGTATTTGCAACTTATATTAATTTTAGATAGCTCTCAAATCACTGGTTAATTTATTTTAAAATCAAAGGATTTCCCTCATCAATTAAATTGTAATTGATTTTGTAATTGGTAATGAGATTAAATATATGATATTGTCTTTTGATAGGATGTCACATTATTTTGCTTAACAACAAGACAAGAATCTTGTGAAAATACTTTATTTTGTCCCTTTTTCCAAATGTTTGTTAAATAGGGGTAAGACAAACATGCTGCACAAAAGAGTGTTAGAATACCGTTCTTCCACTTTGGCTATCTTATATTACTTTAATATGATAGTTACTATATCAAATAAAAATATTTTCCCGATGTATTTAATATTCCAGAACAGAAAGCACAAAATCATGCAGGATTCAAACATAACTCATGAATTGCATGATCATGCGCATATTTTATTACAAATGATTTAAAATCTTCCGTTTTCATAAAATCTAAAGATAGCAATTTATAATTTAACCATTCAAAAATACATAATTCGTTGAGATTGTTAAAAAATATCTTCTTTGCTTTTTATTTTTATTTCTGCTTAACAAAACAAGCATCATTTTTAGATCTTACAATTTAGCATCCCGTCTTGAAATTTTTTTAACTACATTACAGCTGTTATAATTATATCTTGATTTGCATCAAATTTCTCTAGCATATGTAAATGGAAACCTTATTCCGTGTATTACTAAAATTTAATAGTCTAATTATGAATGGTAACACAAAATGGAATGAAAATTCTAGCACAATGTTGGTCTCTAACAAAACTTTAGACATGAAACATTTTTAATTTAAAATTTTGATTATAGTATTTATAATTAATTTAAACCTTAATTAAGACTATTTTGAACTCACAGTAAATCTGATTATATTACAATGCACACCGTTTCGGTGAACAACTGTTATCGGCAACAAACGAGTGAAGTCCATTTTCTATTTTTATGATAGTCATCTATACGTTAACGTTGAGGACAGAAAAAAAATATGTATAGTCTCGGATGAAGAGAACATCACATCAATTTTAAATTCTTCTTCCAATATTCTAACTGTTATTTTTTAAAAACAAAAATAAGGATATTTATAACTTTTTTCCATATTTGGAAAAATAAATGTCCTTATTTTTATTATTTTTTCCCAAGCATTGATGTATTATTTTTGAAAGTTCCAGAGAAGGTACCTTGGTTTTATCAACATCAACCGAAAATGCATGTTGACTGAAGGAATCCTGAGTTCAATATTTAATTACTTCGTTTTCAAACGTTCCACTTCTCATTCAATTAGTTTGTTTTTAGCTGATCTATGTATGCTTGAGATTTTTTGCAGGGAGAAACAGTATCTTGAATAAGATTAAGTAAAAATATTTATTTTTCTAAATCTCAATTTTTCTTTAAATACTGGGTTCATTTTATCTTTAAATACTGTAGCAAAGTCACAGGCAACTGCTACATATTATTATGTTGGAAGCAGTTTGATTTTTTCTTTTCTGGAGAATATTTCAGCGTTAGAATTTTTAATTATTGGTAATATTCTTAAACTATTTAACTTAGGGATGAAATGTTTTGTTTCTAAAGTTTTGCAAAGGTGGGAATCTGTAACTGAAAAGGAATAGCTAAATGAATGAATAAGGCAATGGCATTAGAAAACTCTTTTGTATATATCATACTTCATTTTTTTGCTTGTAATAACAATACTCAATATTATATTCATTAACATATTTCTCCCAATAATAAGTAAGTAGAAAGAAGTAACTTTATCAATTATATATTGGTATAAGAAAAATGCTTTGTATTTTTAAATAAATTTAAATATATTGTATTTGTATCTAATAATATTTTAAATATATTAGTCCAGTTCATAAAGAAATGAACAAATTGCTCTATATCTGTGACACTTACCGGGTTTTAAGTGAACCACTTTGGGCTCTATGGAAATTTAAAAAGGATTGATGATAAATTCCTCGGGGTCTATTGGGAATCGATGATAAATTTATAAAACAGTCTAAAAGTAGGGCAAAATAATATAAAAATAATAAAATATAAACTCAATAAACAACATTTTCTAATTTCTTTATTCTAAAATTAAATTGTTATCTTTATGTGTGGAATTATTAACTATGTCAGTTTAGTATATGCTGTACATTATAAAAATAATTGCAAGATAATTCATAAAAAGTCATTATTTTAAAAAGGGTGTACATAGGAAAATATTTGGAAACTCATATCCTATAGAATCAATGTATAATGTTCTATATTTGGAAAAGATTGTTAAAAAACTGAAAAGGTTTTCTAAAAGACAAAACTTTATAGAGAAATCATTTTAAGGTAGTTATTCATCAATATATAAATAATTTATAATTTTACAAATAAAAAACTAGATTATTTATGTTTTACACATAAATAAATGAAATGCTTTGATTACTAAGAGATTTTAAAGTTTTACTTCAGATACTTTAAATAAAAATGTTTTAAATATTTTCTACCAAACAATTATTTTTTTTTCAAATTGTGTTGCTATTATATGAACAATTTCTTTGATGACAACCATGACATTTGAAAATATTTCTTATCTTTTTGTGAAGAATATTAAATAAGAAACGCACGTAAACTTTCGTTACCATGATTTATATACTTTCTGAAACTAATATAATTACAACGAAGACTACGATTTTATGGACAAAATTAAAACATTGAATACAATGAGCAATTAAACTATTATTTCCTCAATGAAAAGTTTACTTCAACGCATTCAATCTTAATATGTGGTTTTTTACGTAAACGATGTGATTTTTTTTCATTCAATGTTCTTTTTCAACAACAGATTTCAAATATTAAAAATTTTCAAAGAAAAAGATTTTCCTACTGTGTTTTTAATGATTTTTCTGCAAGATATTGTACTAATTTGAAAATAAAGAATGTAACAGAATATTAAGAATTTTTTTCATGCATTCAGAAATTGTATCAATGTTTTTATCCGAAATGTTGACAAATTAAATTAATTAAAAATCAATCTTAAATAATTTCACAGATATTCTTCGAATTTCATCAGCCAAATTCTTTAAGATCTTTTTTGGCATAGTTAAAAAGAAATTCTCACAGAAACGTAATTAAAAAATACCGCAATAAATTAAAAAAAAAATTAAGATGAAAAATATTTTCAATAAAGGTAAATAAATTTTTTATGAACTACCTCAGCTTAGTATTTCATTGACTTACATTTATAGTTACAATGGCCATCTAGATATCGTTATGAAGTGCTTTTTCCTGACGTATTGAATGACGTAACGGTGTAATGACGTAATTACGTTCCATTGAGTCCATCTTTTCTTCACATTTCTTCATGGAAGATATTAAATTGCTGTTGACGTAGAATATTGTAGTTATATTCATTCATATCTTGTTTATTTTTCGAGATTTTCGCAGTAAATCGATAGAAACATTAGAATCCATGCTATCTTGTATTATTTCCCAGCAAAAATCTGAGACTTTTCCCGTGATCACAGTTATCAACATTTCACAGTTTAGTTAATATAGTAGCACTTTACCAGGTGCTTTTATAAACCATAAATAAATCTAAACATTGGAAAAGAATAATAAAAGGGATATTAAGATCAGGATTAAATTAATATTTCAGGATCATAAAAATCCAAAATATACATAAAAATGATCTAAATTCTTAATCTTTTTTAGCTTCATTTGTCCTCATGACCACCACTAAATCATAAAAATAAACATATATAATTAAGATAAAATACCGTAATAACAATTATCAAGTTGTTAATCTGATTATCCGAATTCAAATAATTTGGAACAATCTAAAATTACTCAAATGTGGTTAGACATGTGTTTAAAAATGCTTATGATAAAATAGCGCTTCAGTCACTACCATCTGTAACGTCAGTCACTCTCAGTAATTTTCGAGAAAAGGATGTGTATCACGATCCCTTGTCGGCAACTTTTGTTATGTATCTTTTTTAATAAATTATTATTGTTTTAATTATACAGTCCACAAAGTTAATATTGGTGCTTCACACTCTCTCCCAATTAAATCGAATCATTAGAGCCTATTGTACTTTTCCCGTATCATTACAATTTGGAATTGATATTTCTTAAATGGTATTTGGAACTATAATTTTTCCAATTTTGGTTAAATTCATTTTTAATGAATAATATAAGACGTTTCTTCGTAATATAAAAAGAAATTGCAATTCCAATTAAATAATAACACATCAAACACGATATGTAATGAATGTATTAAGAATGAGCTAAAGCGTATATACAACATTATAACAGTATTTTATCTAATTCTTTATAAAAGAACAAGGATTTAAAAAGAAAATATAAATCAGCTACTTTTAATATTTTAGTTCTTCGTTAATAACGTTTAGTCTAACAATTAATCAAAGTAAATGTTAAATAATCAACATAACTTTGCAATTATACTTACGCATAAGTATATCTAAACTGCAGATTTTCATCATTTCTATAATATTAACCCATGATTGATCTGGAGTGTTTAATTTCGGTAATATATTCTTAGACACCTTTCCTACCAAAGGTACGAAATCTTGCAGAATTTTGAAATGGAACGTCGGAGTAAGCAACTTTCTTCTGATTTGCCACTTCCTGCCATTGCTGAAAAGAATTTAATTAGCTCTTAGTTATTTTTGAAATACCCTATACTTTCTTCATCAGATTGAAATATCTATTCAGGGCATATTCTTTAAGATTTAACTTTTTAACAACAACTATGTACTTATATGGTGAACAAATTAGACAAAAAAAAAGTATTTCAAATGATAATAAGTATTTAAATTGTTGCTCCAAATTATAGACAATTGAATGGAAATATACTTTATATTTTTTTACTCAACCCTAATCCAAAAGATTTTAATTATTTGAATAATATTTCATACTATGTGTAATTTCAAACAATTTGATAAGTGAAGATACATGAAGAAAAATGTCATTATATAATCACAAGAAACTCAAATACAAAAATCTCCTTTTATATACATGAGGTGGAATAAAATCTTTTCTCGCCCCCATTAACTATACCTTTAAGTATTTGTTATAAAAATGATGTTGAAATCTAGAATTATGGTTATGAGCTAAAAAAATGAGGCTATTTCCAGTGCTCTCTGCTATAAAATTCAAAATTTAACGCTCCAGTCTCAAAAACCAATCCAAATCTAATTAAAATGCATTGAAACAGCAACTTGGCTAAATGGTATCACGAACAGAAATATGAAAAAAAAGGAAAGCACGCACATATATCGGATAGTTCACGAATTCCAACTCTGTTTCGTTATATAGCTCACCAAGGAAAAAAAAAATACTTACATCTTCAGCAAAAACATTCATACGACTCGTAGTTTATTGGAAAGAGTGCGCTTCTGGTGTGCTGTACAATCGAAGGTAAATATGCCTAAGTATCAATTATGGTACAAAATGCAACAATGCAGACGTGCCACTTACCTGACAAGCTCAAGAAGAAGAATCAATTAGGTACTTAGGCTAGTAAAGTACCAATTAGCAACTTCTTTTGTGGTATACTTGTACAAGGATGCTCTGATAAGCAAATGGATATTACAAGTATTATTTGCTTCGGTATATTATAAAACTTATTAGGTGTTTTTTCGTTGCGCAAGATGTGTTGTTTGTTATTAAATCAATATTGCTCCACAAAAATTTGCGCAGGAAATGTTTTCGCTCAAGTCCTTTTTAAGGAAATGTTTTCGCTCAAGTGGTAGTTAACTTTCGAATTTTGCAACTAGAGATGATGCACATCATTCCGTTTCTCAGTTCATACAACTTTCAGACATATTTTTTAAGTTCAGAATTTTCAATGTTAAAAAAAAGAGACAAGATTTTACTGGTTTCTTTAAATTGTAATATAGTATTTTAGATAACATGTGTACTTTGTTAAAGTACATGTTATAATAACTTAGAATTAAATAATTCATAGAAAACTTTAAAAAAAAATGCTTATTATTTGATTTATTAATCGCAATTCTCTTATTGCTACTAGTAGTTTTTCTTGATGAGAAATCTTTATGGCATATTTCTAGCAGAAGATAAAGTTAATCTGACTAACAACTAAAACTACTAGTTCCAATTAATCAAAAATAAATGGAAATATGTTATTGTTATAGTAATAATCTCCAAAGATTTATACGTTTAAGCCACTACAAAAACAAATGGACATAACTTGCAAGAACTAGTATGTTGGCAAATAAAAATCATCTTTATTAGTTCTGTTAATGAAAAAGTTCAATAAATAGAACTATTTCGACATTTTGATACTACTGTGGAAAGCAGAAAATGTTTCTTTTTCATACTTGGTTAAGCTTTTAGTTACAATTCTAATGCACAGTTCGGAATCTTATTTTTTAGTTGCAATGGCATAGAAATATGTTCTAACATTGGAAAAATGTCATAATTAAGTAAAAATATGACTTTAAATAGTTGGTGATTTAAAAAATATTATATTTTTAAATTAAGAAAAATTTCTCCTGAAAAAAGATTTTTAGTATAATCAAATAAAATATCTAACAAAACTATAGAAAAAACGATGATTACGAAATTGAGGAATTACGAATTAGCTTAGATTGTTGCATAATCTTCGTAATATTCATGCAGGATATACACATGTCTTGTTAAATCACCTGAATTTATTAAGATAGAACGAAACGATTTCTGAAATTATCTGAAACTTCATTGGAAATATGTATTATAATCTTTTGGAAATAGTGAATAATTCAAAGCGTGACGTTATCACACATTCCAACAGCTGCAAAGTTAGAAGTTAGATAAACTCTTAGAACTATCTGCATTTACGTTCTGGTTGATAGATTCTGGAAGTGCTCATTAGTAATAATTCTACTATGCAGGATGACAGGTCTAAACATTGACATCAATATTGATTTTAAATATTTTTATTTATTCAAATCACTCATAATATCCTTCTCATAATATCTATTAGAGTACTTTAATCAGTTCGAAATACTTTTTCACGCTTAATAGTTTCTAACATGGGTCCAGAAGAAACTCAAAATTGAATAAAAAGAAAAGTATTTAAATCCAGCTAGATCTAAGGAATCTCAATTAAATGCCAATTATGATCGTAAAAATAAGCTTAAATTTTTATTTCAGTAGCATACTACATTTTGTTATTATACTACAAAGTATGCAGTATAATAACAAAATATGATTCATATAAGGCAAAAGAGAAAATTATTTTATTGACATATACATAGAAATATTAAATGCATTAAACATAAAATTCTAATTATACAAAATAAGATTTAAAAAAATAAAAAAAATTAAAAAAAATTCATAAAAAAAACTAAATTTAATGGAAGCTGTAAAATATACATGGAACAATGTTAAATTATATTGTTATGGTCCACATATTTTGTGGAAGTGAGGTATGCAGCTTGAAGCCGTTGACCTCTGTCCAAATTTCTTGAAGACCGCATAACATTGACTTGATGTCACGCCTAAGTTAAAAGGATGAATAAAAGTAAAGGTGACAAAAAGGGAAGTACTCCCGGGACACTATTTGCATAGTGATGGTAAAATTTGATCTTAATTATGCAAAGTAAATATTTCAAGAATTTACAATTGAAGAAAAATTGGTGACATAGGAAAAGATAAAAATTTTTGATTTAAAAGGTTACAGAGCAGTAGATGGTTATTAAAAATAGGGAAAAATAAATATATGGGGAAAAACTAACAAACATGGGGAACCTTGCAGAAGTTTCCTGATGTGAGCCTAACACAGAAAAATAATAATAATTGATTATAAACACAACATAAACATTGGGTGGAATACAGAGTTAACAAGTTTTTGTTTATTCTAATTCTTTTAATTAGGGTGAGGTCCACAATGTTAAATTATACTCTGCTTTACATATGCACCTTTTCATTAAAAATACTCAACCAATTATCATAAAATAAAGGTAGGCAATTTTTATGAATGTTTTTTATTTTTTTATGAAATGCAATTTTATGAATATATATATAAATAATATGTATACTAAAAGTGCGCGATATACTGTCTGCATTCACTTCATAAAAAAACTGCAATTTTAAAATTTATATAAATGATACGGGGGAGAGATTAAAATTCCCATACTTTGTAAGGATGCAAAGAATGTATGATAAATTATTTTACCAAAATTTATTTACTATTGTTAACTGACTCTCCAAAAATTAATTATATATACACAATTGACATTTCCTGAAATAATAATGTACACGTGATTATCAAATTAATGAAACATCTTCGATTAAAAATGAAAATTTTTTATGCGTTTTGTAACCATGAAAATATAATAATAGCTATCAGTTTTTTTATAAACAGAAATATATATATATTCTGGTAATTTGTGACAACTTTATCAAGTTCAATATGTATAGGTTTTTTTTCAAAGCACAAAATGTCAGACTTCTTAGATTTTCAGGGATCGAACTGTAGGAGCTGGTCAAGCTGGAGGAAGTATGACCAAAACATCCAAACTTTAAACCATTTTTAGAGATATATTGTCTAAGGTCATGACAACATAAACACATCGCGGCAAGGCATGTTCGACAATGCAAAATAATGGACAGAAAGATAAGCTCAATGAAAAAAAATCGACGCGTTTTGGAGTGGATAGTTAAATCTTAAAAGCAAATAACTACAAAATGTGATAACATTATTCAGTTACCATCTGTCCTCTCCTATGTCAATGATTATAGTTAGAAGGCACTTCATAAACAGGTTATTTACAAGTCGATTTTCAAATGAAAGAAAGAAATCTGGTCTGACGTTCACACTTTTCCCTACAAAAGGATGAGTAAGCGTTTGGAGGACATCTCTACAAGTATATGATCATGAATGTCTTTTTCATATTCTTATGCAGGAAAGAATTTTGTTATGATTTGGGCATCCATGTTAAGGATTTCTAGTAAAAAAAAATCGTAAGTATAGAAAAGAATGAATACTGGGAAGAAATATAGAGAAATGTTTGCTGTCCCTTGTGGTCCCTTCTAAAATGCAAACTTTGTTTCCTACTGGAAATAGAGTAATTCTACCTAAAAATAAGATATAATGTTTGCAGGAATGACATTACTGCAGTCCTTTTCTGATGGTATATGTACGTTTGTGTAAGTATAAGTTTAACATGAGTTAAAACTTATGAGAAAAGCACTTTAAATTTCATATCACGTTCAAATTATTTATTTAAATTTATACAAGGTCTTCGAGCATAAAATTATCTTAATGCTTTGTAAATGAAGATTATTATAAGTTTGCCTAAGAGATTAACAGAATTATAAAGTCATGGAGAATTTATCTTAGACAGTAAACTTTATTCATAGACAAGTGTATTAAGATAGGAAATCTGGAAAATTCCCAGACAGTTATCAAAGGATACGCATGCGTAAATCACAAATCTTGCATTCATGTTATTGTTTCATTGTAAGACATTATTGTTTTGTTCATTTGCATTTATTCAACAGTTGATGAGAAAGAACTTATGACCTTCTTTTTGAATTGGAAAATTCTTTTATTAAGTGACAATATTATTATGGAAAACTTTTTAAAATTGGACAGTAAGTTTCGTAATTATTGGAAAATCTCTGCATTGCCTGTCTATGGATAATAGGACGAGGTGATCACGTCGATTACTTTGGAAATTACCAAGCAGCCAACCCAGTAGGCATGCAATGAGAAATTAGAAACTCAATATCATTATTCCAATTGTAAATACATTACTGGAATCGAAAATGAGACCTTCAATGCTGAAAATAATGCGAAGGATTTAATATTTTACAACTGATTCATAATAAGCCTAAAGAATAGATTTTGAACATTATATATAAAGCTAATTACCTGTAATAACACAATTATTATTGAAATATTTGATAAAAAATAAATTTACCTAATAAAAAGACCATCTTTAAGCATTGGTATCGCCCTTTTATTAAATACAGACTTTTCAGTAAACTTATTGCTCCTTAATATTACCTAGAAAACAAAAATCAGCAGTAAAAATTTGATGATTAGTAAAAATTATTCAAGGCTAGTGAGGAAAATAATCAATAAAAATTTATTACACTTTTTAATCACATAGTAATTGTGTGTGTGAAAAACTATTTAAAATATTTAATAAAAGTAAATATTTTCGATAAAGTATTAGTAAAATTTTTACCATGTAGAAATAAACTCAATGAAGTTAACATGTAATAGAAGTATTAAGTAAAATTAATATTGCTTTCAATTGGGGACATAAGAGAAGTATTTGAAAATTTTACTATATTTTTGGCAAGAATTAAAGTTTTCTATAAAATTTAAAACTCCTTTAATTTTTACAAAAATTACACATTTTTAGAAAGCAACTCTTGTTGCTGTTGTCATGTGCCAGACAGGCTGGCAATATGGGGTGCGCTGCTCCACTTTTCCAGCTGAACCATATTTAGTGTGGAGTCCGACTTCCTCAGTACACACATGCCATAGGTACCCGTTTATAGGGTAGGCAACCATTCACACACACACAAAGAAAGGACAAAGACAAGAAAGAGAGAGACAGTACATCCATGCCCGAGCCAAGATTCGAATCCAGGTCCCAGGTCATCTGTAGTCAGGCACGCTAACCACTAGATAGGTTGAGCGGCAAAAAAAACAATTCTTTAAAGCGATGAAAGGTAGAACACACACACACACACACACACACACACACACACACATATATATATATATATATATATATATATATATATATATATATATATACTATTAATAATCCTATGGAAATTTAATAAGGTGACATCTCCATAAAATTATTTGGATTTAAAAAAAATACTGAATCAGCGAAACTGATGAGTTTTAAAATCAAATTGTCACTAAAATTTATATAGGAATATTAATATCTTTTTTATACAGCAGCAATAATATTCTCTAAGACCATTTTCCTTTCATCAGATTTAAGGTATAAGTGTATGATAAATCAACTACTTTTCAGAAAATTTTCTTATTTACATTGCATTATACCATATGTCAATGACAAAGAGTTTTGAAATTCCTTGTTTGACACAAATATCAGCCTCCTATTCAAGCATGGCAACTTTTTGCTTTCTTAGGATAGGAGCAAAAGAATTTCAAAACAAAATCAAAACTAGCATTTGTGTTAAGCTCCGAAGAGATTGAAAATAAGATTAAGTATGTTGTTACAGAAAAAACAAGCTACATTCAAGAAATAGCATTGTCGAATCAATGCTTGCTTTCAAACCAATTGTATTTAGTAAATAACAGGTATATTTAGTAATTAGTACTAAATAACAGGTAATTAGTTTTCAGATAATTTCCATATAATTAATTACTATAAAATAAATATTATGTGATTTGCAAATCCCACAATATTTGCAAAAACATATCATTACACAATAAATTATAATATAGCTAGTAAATAAATAATCAGTTTGGATTAATTGATTCTAATTTTTGAATGAATAATGAGCAAATGTTGCTTACTGCTGCAGTATCTGCAGTGAAGAGAATTACAAATTTTTGGTTAAGCAAACTGAAGCAACAAATTTTCTGATCTTCACACATTTTACACAGTCCACTGAGAGTTTCCATGATATCTGAAAAAAAACTGACTGAGAAAAGTTTTCATAATTAAACCAATAATAAAACCAATAAAATTAAAATAATAAGTTGTAAAATGAAGAATTCAAGTGAATAATGTTATGTAAACTCATATAGTAGCATCAAAAATACTTTAAGAATACAATCAAAAATAAAAGTATTTGAAATATAATATATTTGTAGAGTGCATGTCATGGAAAAAATTTAACTCCTTATATTAACAAAACTAGTAGGATATAATAGGAAATATATTTTGACAAATTGAATACTTTATTATTTCTAAATATATAACAACATTTGTCTTGCTTTATAATGCTTACACTAATATCAATCACAACTTTAATTTACCTTCAACACATATATATCCCCGGATGTGTTTACTTACAGTACAAAAATCAGCTTACCGTCAATAATAAATCCTTGGTTAGTCTTAGTATAAAAATGTTGTAGAAATAACTAAGTTCTTTAAATCTGTAAATATATTGGTTGATCATTATAAGACGGAATCGATGCTGTGGGTTCATATCCGATCACCATAGCTGATGTCAGACAATCAGCGTATTCATTCAGAGATTGATCCACTTCTCTTTTGGATCATCTGACCTTTGTATTTCTGTATTCTGAGCTTAGAGCCACGGATGACATTCACTTTTGGCTTCATAAAAGAATATAGTCATTATCCCTGATGTGAAAGTGTGAGATACTATCTCATACAACAGCAGATCATCTTTAATTGCGAACAAACTTTGTAGAGCAGCAAAATATTGATTCCACCATGCTATGGCATTATCCTTCATAATATACCGTGGTCATACAGCTCGTATATCTATGGATTTCCTCTATACGATAAATATTATTCCCTTGCCGGCAATAATTGATGAATACCTTGCAGAATGTATCGCAGAATAACATTAGAAAAAAAATTTTTTTTCTTTATTTCGGACATGGCATATAAAAGCATGAGTTGCTAGAGGATGGGAGTTACAAACTTCTGATTTTAACATTCAACGTACAATTTTTCCTCGTTACGTTGACAGTTTCACTCTTATATGTGAATAAAGTCTATTATTTACAAAATTCCTGGTAAATTATAGTAATTTACCAGGAATTTTGTAAATAATAGACTAAAATACCTTTAATATAAATAATAGAAAAACTCTGGAAGACGTTTTATTTGTTTATAATTATTTTTTTTAAATATAATGCCCACCTTGTAGGATTTTCAACTTTTTCAGCTCCAAAAGGGGTGGAAATGAGGCCATCATATACATTGCGGTACAATATGAGTGTCCTGCCCGAAAGTGGATAATTCTTCGTAATTTTTGAAGCAGGGACCAAACAGAAAATCCTAAGACATGCCGTGATGCCCCATTTATATCATTTCTCACAGTGGACATTCCGAATGCGGCATATTTAATGTGTCCCAGCACTATTAGCGAACACAACAAATCTTTACGTGGGGTCGGGATTCAAATATAACACCTTCCGAAAGCAAGAACGAATGCCTTAACAAATCTGGACGCAGTGGACTTGTTTAATATTATTAATAGGGCTACGTTGTAGATTTATGTATTTTATATAATTATTTTCAAGTTTGTTTCAGTTTGTCCGTCTTCGGTCAATTTTGTGCTCAGTAGGATTAATTCAACCAGAGCCTATTATTTAAGGAATCATGTGAAACATCCATTCTCAAGGTCATTTAATTCACACGAATTGTTGAGTTAAAGGTGATAGAACTAATCCTTCAGCTGCCAGGTTGGTTATCTAGGTCTAATAAAACTTATAACTAAAATATTTAAGGTTAACTATACAAAATATTCTTATAGTAAAATGCATACATACAAGTTTGCACTGAAGCAAGCTTTTTTTTGCTGTGTCTGTGTATTGTTGTCAATAATGGATACCAAAGGAAAGGCATCGAATTCTTGCCGGGACGAAAATCCGGCTTGAATATTAAATGAAAGCATATAGAAATTACTAGAATGCCAATGACTAAGGAAATCAAACAGAAGATTATGGCGTGAAATAATGTAGGCAGAATCTGGAAAAAAATTAAAAATATTTTCAAGTACATTGCTAAATTAAATATAATGACAATTTAAAATCAATGAATTACTAGTAAAACAATTAGCCCCCGCTTCTCAATTTTATTTAAGTTTTCTCTCTCTCTCTCTTTTGTTTGTTTCTTTTTTTTACTCTCTAACTTATTCATAATTACAATTCTAAATTTTTCTACAAATGAGCAACAGCAATAATACATTTTCAAGAAATATATTACTGACTCAGTATTTCTTTTTTAAATAAACAATAAATGAAAATCAATAAAAAAAAGTAAATAATAAAAGAAAATTTATTTTTTATTACATTTGTTTAAAAATACATATATATATATATATATATATATATATATATAAATATATATAAGCAAATGTAATAAAAAACCAATGTAAAAATTATTATAATAAGCCAGTTTTATAAATCAAAAACAAGAATAAAGATACTTGAAAAAATTAAAATATTTCTATTTTGTAATTTATATATTAAAAAATTCAGTAAATTTATATTACTATTAAGGCCTATATATTAGTAGGAATATATAGTTAAAATATGTACTATATAGTGGTCTTGGCTTGGTGATGTATAGATTAAATTCAACATTTAAAAATCAGTTTAATTTAAATAATATTATTCAAAAGTCAAGGATAAAATATATTCAATGTAATTTTCATTGATTTTCGATTTCAAATATATTTGAACGTGGAAAAATTCAACACTGAATTTTAGTATTTAAGATATCAATAACTCATCTAAGATTGAAAAAAAAATAGAACCTAAGAATTTCAATTATCCGAAGTAATTGAAGAGCTTAGGGTTCAAATCCTATCTCAAGTGCAGTAAAAATTCGGAACTCATTTAAAACTATTAGCCTTGATCAAATTAGCTTTAGCGTATAAAAGAAATAAGGTAGAATAACAAGCTGATTAAGCCAAAGCGAAATATTTGAAAAAAAGTGTAACTTCGGATAAGAAAATTTGTATTATTTAAAATTCTTTTAGTGAAAAATACGAGTATGTATTTTTAATTAATGAGCAAGTAAAATTTTAATATGAGTACATTAATAATTAAACTCTTTATTTAACAAAATACTTATATATTAGTGACTATAATTTACAATAATAAAAAAAAAAGCAATATCAGTATGTATAAAATTTTGTAAGATTTTTTTGTGGATGGCATTTTTTTCTCTGTAACAACTACACATTGCAATAGTGAACTAACTTTGTAAGCACAACAAATCTCGTCGTGAGAAGTTGTTTTATTTTTCAATGTAACAGGTGACAATTTGATTGTTTTTAACAATCAGAATGAAATATTTTTGGAAATAATCCCGGTTGGTATCAACGTCATCGGGTAGAGGAAGTCTACTCGATTCAATCAAATTTCGATTTAATCAAGACTTGATCTCTCAATCTCAAATCTACTTACTTTTAAAAAGCTTCAATTATATTAAATAATTCAAAATATTTTAATTTGGTTTACTTATAAATAACGAATGAAAAATATTGATGAAGCTATAATTTAATTATGAAATAAATTTATTGTATTCCAAACCATATAAGGTTGTCATTTGAATGCTTTACAAGAAATACTATGCACTAGATAATAAACATTCTGGCAAATGAATTAGAAAACAAGATCAGTATTTTATTTATACTACCTTTTACACTCATAACAGCTCATATCCATTTGATCATCAAGTCTCTATATGCTTCTAGAGGGAATTCACATCCTGAGAATATCAAACATTTGTTATGCAGCATTCAGATTTTATAAATAAGATAAAAATGGAGAATGATGCGGATGAGTATTTCCATCATATCCCACATATTTCCTATGGGAGTTAATATTTAGGCTCTGCAATGGGCAGGAAAGGTATTGAAAATCAGATTGATGTTCAGTGAAGCAATTTTGAATATTTCTTACAAGATGTACAGTTACATTATCTTACATGAATCTGTTGTCAGAGCAAAAATGCAACATTGCAGGATGGATTTAATGAGGTAATAAATATATACACCACATGGCTGTTTGTTTACTATCGAGGATCAGCAGTGTTACTTCCATGTCAGAAGAACATGTCCCACATAATATACTTACCAAACACAGTACGAGTAACGCAAGATGAATTATTCGTGGCTTCATTGTTTTCTTGCTAAATTCGAAGCCTTTCAATAATGTAAAATAAGAAGTACCGTGATCCTTCCTACCTTCATATTATTTGTTTCCAATCTTCAGGTATCCAGTGTCTTCTTTTCCGACACTACTGTAAGCACAGTTTTGAATTTCGTGGAAAAATTAGTGGGTTTCTCACAGGCTCCAGATTTACATATCTGTCCTTCCTAATCTTCTTCTTCTTCTTGAGCTTGTCAGATATGTGGCACCTCTGCATTGTTGCATTTTGTACCATGCTCCAAGCCCAATTTTTTCCTAGTTCCATTGTCTTGGGTCACCTACTTTGTTTATAAAGTCTGATAGGCCCTCAATGGAGTTTAGGTGTAACTCTTTAGGATATGGATTACCTAGAGTAGTGAATCTTGTAAGGGCTAGAGCATCACACTCATATAGGATATGATGAGCTGATTTTACCCCTGCGTGGCATTTCCTACAAATTGGTTCCTGTTTAAAAAGTACCATTGTATGAAGGTGTTTCCTGAAATGATAGTGCGCTGTAATGAAGCCTACAATTGATTGAGTCTTCAATCTTGGGAGTGTTAAAATTTCAGATGGCCCTTCCAAATTCTCTATTTCAAGTTTAAATAAGTTGGGAAGAGCCTTGATTGACAATTTTTGTCTTTTGAAGCACAGTAGTGTCTCTATTTTGCCCCACATTTTATCGGAGACAATGCCTATCACACTCTTGGAACTTGCACAAACTTCAGTCATGCTTTTTAGATATAGACTGTCAATTCTGGTTCCAACTTTTGAAAGCTTATAATAAGGCTGCTTTTGAGAACTCAGTGAGATTTTCTTTCTTCAAAATCCAGGCCCCTAGCGGGTACCAACTAATTAACTCTGCTGCAAATGGTGAAAGATCTCTTTCGTTTTCCATTTTACTTCATTCATCATGAAAAGCATTCTTAACTCTTAACTATGTTCTAGAATTTTAACGACGTGTAACTTACGTCATAGCATATTTGCATGCATTACTCCTAGAAAATATTTAAAGGAAAGGTTTATATTTCTCTGACCAATATGTGTTTATTAATCTGTTGCTTTTTGAAGCTTCTTGAATATATTTAAAGTTTAATCACTCTGAAACGTATGAATTTACTACCATGTTTTTGGAAATATAATACGAAGTAAATAAACGGACAACAACAAAAAACAAAATGCTACACAGAAGGTATGAAAAAATAAATGAACTACAGTAAATTAAAAAATAAAGCGTAATAATAGATAATTAGAATGTCGCTGGAGGTTCACAAGTAAATACTTATTAATGAATCACACATTCTATTGAATAAAAAATATCTACTCACCATGATGCAGAAATAAATGATTAGCTTCTTTTCAATTTATAACAACGGCAGCAAGCTATACGTTCCTTAAAATATAAACCATAAAAATGTATAATTCATAAAAATGAGATAAAAAATAATCGTGATAGAAGTATTTCTAAGAATTATTTCAAATCCGCATGTTTCACGCCAAGTGGGGAAATTTCATTTGATATGAATTTCTAACAATTGCATGCTTAAAGTAGGCACAGGTAACTGAATCCAAGCATTAAAAAATATTTGCCGATAGAAGTGGAATACTTTTCGTCAATAAGGAAATTTCGTGGTTTAAAATTAAAACTGAGATGAAGGATTAGAACATTGTGTGTACAGAGAAAGTACTTGAAACTGAAGATAACCTCTTATTTTTTGTAGAAGGTGATTTTTTCTATTGCATAATAATGACATTTATTACGTAGGGTATCACAAACTACACACTCAATTATTTTTCATATTTTATTAACTAATATAATAGGTATAGAAGTTGAAGGCTGCCGCTCGTATTACATGCTTTTATACAAACTCGTTATATTCTCTCCTTCAAGTCACTTATAATATTCATTTAAAACTATATTTTGTCACAAGAGGACCATTCACATTTGCAGGCCGGAACATGCTGCTCACCTTGACAAGTTATTGTCAATACAATAAACAAGTTTCAATTTCTTACACCAATTAACAATTCAATACAATTTGAAATTTTACAAAATTAATTGCATATACAGTGAAACACATGAACAAAATAGTTTAAGCACTATTCGTTACAAGGTAACAAATACATTTTCGTAATTGCGTGTTTAAATACACCAAATAAAGTCTTGAATATTATTAATCTCACCTACCATTTTTTTTCGCGTATAATTTTAATTATCCCCTTTTTTGCCCTCATTCCTTTCGAATTTTCTCATGTTTCTTTGCTGCATATTATTTAAGTAATTAAGGCTCTATTTTTTCCAGATCATATCCGTATATTTTTTCTAGAGTTTACATTTATTTTCGCTTAAATTTGTTAATTCTGGTTCAATAGCTGAAATAAGGGGTCTGCCAATAAGAAAATGAACTGGAATGAGAACTTCCACTTCGTCCGAGTCTTCTGACAGCGGTTGAATTCACCATTGCTACAATTTGATTGGTAACAGTTATGAATTCCTCATGTGTCAATTTTAAATTCCTAACAACTCTCTTATTTAAAAGATTTGACACCCGCTTCCCAAAGTTCACCAAAATGTGGTCCTCGGGGAGGAATGAAGTGCCAATTCACTCCTTCACAAACTAGAAATTTCGAAATTTACTCATCTCGTCCTATGATAATTTTAATGAACTTTTTTTAACTCTTTATTAGAGCTAATAAAGATTTTTCCACGTGGTCCAAATAAATTTTGACAGCTTTACCTCATCAAGCTAAAAATTTCTTCAGAGTAACATAAATGTATTATTCACACTCTATATTTCTAGATATATTGTCTTTGTAAAAACAAATGAAAATGCATATATAAATATTGTTAAAAATATGCTTATGCTGATATTTACACTTTATGTAAAATGAGTCACAAAATTCGACCCCACTAATATTAAATGCGCAACTTTTGATTATTCTGTGTATAGGAGCACTTCCCATTATTTGATCAAGAGATATTGATTTTGCTTTAAAGCAAAAAACACATGAATTTACAACTTTTCTGTACAAAGTCCTGCCTTGTAAAATTAAAAATTTCTGCCTAATTTAATACAACAGTCGTTAAGGTCCCACATAAAAAAATTAAAATAAAAACAATTTACAATTAGACAATTTTTTAAACAACTTACAATTAGACAATAATTTAAAAATTAGACAATTTATGGGCCTTAAAAAGTAACATTTGAAATTTTTTGTTAAATGACAAATAACTATATTTTAACCTACCACCAACCCTAATAATATCAAAAAAATCAATAAAAAGAAATAAATTTTTTAACTGTCAGTCAGGATTCACTTTATCTTTCGCTTAAAAGCATTTATCTCTTTTGAAAATTCAGGTTCTTGTCCCCATCTTATCGAAACAAGCTCAGCTTCACCAATATCCATTCGAGTCAGGTGCCCAGAACGCTTCTTATCTTCTGGATTATCTTCTGATGAAACATGTCTCCCCTTCTCATGACAGGGAAGATCTTCAATTGTAGCCACACGGTTTGCCCCAAAAGTTTCCATCAAGGATGGTTGTTTCTCGATCCACGAAAGCACACTCATGCTGTCACTCTAATAATAGACTTCATGCAGTTCCCATGTAAGGGCTAATTTAATTCGGGTTATCAACTTTATTAACAATACAGCTGCACAAAGCTCGAATTGAGGCACTATACCCACTCTGAACTTGCTGGCCATCAGTTTGACGAAAACATTTTCTGAAAGTGTTAGAGATTTGCAGTAAACAACTGCTCCAAACACAACCTCGAAAATATCACTGAATTCCTGCACTCAATAGCTTCAAAATCATAAAAGGGCAAAATACAACAGTTCACCTTTATGTTGCCAATTGACTGTAAATCTTTAGAAAAGTTGTTCCATTTGCCATAATCCTTTGAAGGAAGCTGATAATCCCATTAAAGATTCAAAAGCCACTATTTTTGTTAAAATATCTTGGCCCTAGATAATATAGATCCAAGAAGTCCCAAATGATCAAAGAGCTTTGAGATTGTAGATAAGACTATTCCTTTTAGTATGGAGAGATGCTTATGTTTTGGACAATTTAAAGGAGAAGGAATCACCAGAAGAGTTTTTAGTGACACCTAAAATCTTTGTTTCTTCATTTGAAATTCATAGCTGCTTCCTGATGAGAAGAATAAGTGAGGATAAATTAAACACTACTTATGCCATTTCATTCCAGATTTTCTCAACATTGAAACGAATTGGTGCTGCATCTCCACACATTCAGGTAAAGTCTTTGCTCCAGAAAACACATCATCGAGATATTTTGATGTCAGAAAATATTTTGACATCTGAAAGTCATTTTTGATGATAGAAGCTACAAGAAGAAAATTGTGTCCTTCATCTTTCACTAGTTGAAAAAGCATTCTTGTCATTAAAAATAGCGCACTTACAGTGCCATAAGTAACAGTCAAGAGTTCGAAAATCCTTTCACTGTACTCAATTCATTGTCCTTTCATATGGGTTGTAAACTTTGTTAAAACTATGGGCTGTAAACTTTGTGTAGGATGTTTGTTTATCATACGATGCTCTCTTTTGTTTGCAGTAAATGCAAAGGGATGTTTCTGAAATCTTATCATGATTGAAATTATACTTCTTTGAAACACAGACGATTAAGTTGCAAACTATTAAGAGATGCTCCACTTGTGATGCTTCACTTAAGGCATTGAAGGCAACTAGGAGTTTGGTTAACATTTTCTCAGGTCTGTAAATACCATGATGAGGCATGTAGTATTATAAATCTGGTTCTGGATAATGTGACACGTCTCATATTTGTCCCATTCTCTCATATTCATTAATATAATCCTTATATAAATTAAAATAATTTTGATCAAGAGATAACTTAAATCACAGTAAATTTTCTTTTTTAACCGCAATAGTTCCACAAGATTCTTTATAATTAGTTTGAACAAAATGTTCTTCAGCTAGTTTTGCCTCATCCGATTTGAGAATTTCTACCGCAGAATTTTCGAATAACCAAACCTTTCGCATTGTGCTATTTAAATTGTCATCAATTATTAATCTACAATGAAATTTTTCGATACCTGAATCTGAAACACTGCCACGTGTCAAAAATCCAATTTTGGGGAACCATAAAATTATATGCCAAATTTATATTAGACGGAATTTGTCCTCCAACATTTAAATATTTACTTGGAAGCAAATCAGTAATTTTTTCCTCAACAAGAAACTCAAATTCTTGATTCAAACTTTTATCTACATTTAAAATTTCAGCTTTCACAAATCTAGTGACTGTCATTGAGAAGTTATTCAAACATTAAACTATCAAATCAATTCTTTCTTTCTTCACTCCTAACCTCTTCACACACTCTTAAGTCATAACATCTGACTGCCTATCGTATTATTATTATCTGCCAAGTAATATTTCATCAGAAATCATTAACTTTCACGATTTCGAAAAATCTCTTTCACTCTGGTAAGTTGAATATATAATATTCAAAAATTGAACTAATTCTCGATGCGAATTGCACATAATTTTCTGTTGGCAATATTACTGGATTTTTCTATTGTTTTGAGCATTCTTCAGGAGTTAGCTGAAACGCTCTCGAAGCAATAGTTTTAATTTTTTATAATCACCAAATTCTTATTTTTTACATAAATTATTATTTTATCACTTATAATATTCAATAAAATTTCAGAATTAAATTCTTCATTTATTCCTTTTGTTTTTAATGCTTTTTCAGCTGAATTAAAAGAACAAGTTAAAACACTCCGCAATTTTAGGAACTGGAATAGTCAATATTTTATCATAATCGTGCTCCATATACACTTACTGAGTAAGTTGTTTTGATGCCTTGAAGTTTCCGCTATTTATTCATTAAGCATCAAATTTTAATTATTCAAATGTTCAATCGAAATCTTATATAGTAATCAGTCGTTTAATTTCCTCATAGACTTATCGTATTCTTTGGAAATTTTTCTTATTGTGTAATGGTGAAGACTATAAAGAAATATCTTTTAGGAAAAAAAAAAGGATCTGGAGAGTATCTGCTTAGAGGAAGTTTATAGATTTTATACATGAAAACTATTAAAATTGTAAGTTGAAAGTGTTACACAGAAAGATGTTTCTCAAAGCTTTCTCTCTGAAACTGCTTACGAAATTTCTCATCAGCAATGCCATTCAAAAATTGTAATTTTATACTAATTGTATCATTTTGGTGTTATCTGGAAGCAAGTTGTTTTTAAAATAGATAACTCTAAGTTTAAGCAAAAATGTACGTATTGGAGCAAATATGTATATTTGTCTGACTTTTCGAAGCAAAAAATGAACATCCATACTTAAATTAAAATTTTATGAGTAAATTGAAAAATGTCTGTAGTTACTAATTAAAGGATGCTTTTTAATCCTTCAGGTTTGGTTATAGCCATAAAGATAAGTTAATAATGATAGTTAAAGAATCCAAACATTTCAGGAAAGGTCTTTTACGTTTTTCAAAGAATCTTTAAAGATTGATATGCAATTCTTAAAGAATTTCCTTGCTTCTTAATTTTTTTACAGCAATGCATTAATATTTATTTATCCAATTTAATAATACATTTTTTTTACTATATAGATTTAAAGGTAGTTCTGAAAAAGTCATTTTAGCATTTAGTAAAAACTAACACATTACTGTTAGTTTTAATAAATGTTAAAATGATTTATGTTACTTATTTCTTAAATCTTTCATTTAATTATTTTTAGATTTAAAAAATTCATTTAAATGATAATATTTACTGTATTATCATTAACAAAATTTAGTAATATTTTTTACTTCTTAACGTTTTTTTACGGTTGAAATCTTGTTCAGAAATTTTCCTACCTAACCAGGTTAAACATTACTTTTTAAATTTTTCTATTTGAAAACGAACAAAAAATGTATTCGATTTACTACCTTACGTTGTTTACTTTGTCATTTGTTTAATTTTTCTAGTAACGTTAAATATTATTAAAATATTACAGTTCATTTGTTAACAAATTTGTTTATTAAATTTTTATTTGATCAGTTAAAAAATTCACAGAAATAAAGAACTTTGATTTTCGTTATAAACAAATTTTTTCCGAAAAAGAATAAAATTATTAATACCATTAGTTATTCTAATGTAAATGGCATCAAAGTAGCACAATTTATAATTTTGACTCCAGATTGGGAAGTAATATTAAGGAATTTAAGTTAAATTGCGCTTTAGGTCCCCTACTTCACCAACTCGCGAATTTGAAGCGTTTTTTCGCGCATGCTCATTAATTACTCTTTTGTTTTAGGCTTTTCATTGGTCAATAATTAAGTTTCACTTTGAAATAGCAGTAGAATTTTTGCCATGGCATCAGCCAAGTAGGAAAACGCGCCAAGTAGGGGACCTAAAGCGCATTTTCACTGAAATTTATATACATGAACAATGAAACAGAACTTACTTCAGTTTATTAAAGTGAATTTTTTAATTTTAAGTGTTAAAAAATTTGTAAGGCACTTCATTCTGGAATAATTTTAATGTTTTTCAGATTTTTTTATCATAATAAAAATGAAATGTTTAGTACTTTCTTTTAAAATGGCTTATGGATGTCATTTTTATAATATTGATTCCTCTAGAACAGGGGTGGCCAAACTTTTGGGATGCGGGGTCTACTTCACATTTAAAAAATCGAAGGCGGTCTACCGATGGCAGAGCTAAATTAACGTACATATTTATTTTCGGTAACAAAAAAAAAGGTAAATTATGTAATTTTTCTAAAAAAAACTTAATATTAATATTGACTAAATAAAAATTTACTGACGAAAATAATCAAAGTATTCATATATCACAAACTGACCATCCTATTCACTTCGTTTAATTGAAATTTGGCACTGTATATCTGTGACAAGTTTATCATATTGTGGCTGGTACGAGCTTATTGCAATGCATGAACACGAAATTAAATGTTCATCTGTTAAACGTGACCAATGTTAGTTTTTTGTTTATGGTTGAAAAAACAGATTCGCAAAGATACCTCAATCTAAAGTATGATTTCAAATACAAAATCAATTTGTAAATATTTGGAAACGTTTCATTAGAAATTAATTTCCAAAAATCAGTATCGCTAAATATGCTCTTATATCTAATCTTCTCTTATATTTAAATAAAAATATGCTCTTATATTAAATATGCTAAATATCGCTAGATACCTCGATCTAAAGTATGATTTCAAATACAAAATCAATTTGTAAATATTTGGAAACGTTTCCTCAAAAATTAATTTCCAAAAATCAGTATCGCTAAATATGCTCTGGATTTAAGAAATATATCGCATTTTAATTTTATAATTTCTTCCTCGACCGTGACTGATGTGATATCTATTAAATGTCCTATTTTTTCAGATACTCCATCAATGTTGACATTTCAAATGGAAATATCATAAAATCGAGTATTTCTTTCAACCTAATTAAGTCACCGAACCTTCTTTTTAAATTTTTCAAACAAAACAAGTAAGTATTAAGCGAAATCTTCGAAGTCTCGGTTTGGATTATGGAAGCACTCTTCCTCCATGTTTTTGAAGTTTTTCAATTCATGTTTTCTTAATTGAGATGCATACCTTTCTATAGTTTCTTTGAATGTTTTAATCGTGTTCATCATGTCCGTTTTAAGTTTTCAATCGTAAACTTTTAATCATAAATCTTTAAATCGTAAATCTTTGCACAGTTTGTTTTGGGTTTTAAAACGTAGACTGCAGTCATAAATTAAATTGTTAATATCCGAGGTCATTATCGGGATGGCCGCGTGGACTACCTAAAATGTCTTCGCGGTCTACCAATCGACCGTGGTCGATGTCTTGGCCACCCCTGCTCTAGAATTTCTTAATGTTCTTCTATAAAATTCCCAAGACAAATTTTTGTTCTTTATCTGAGAATTTTTGAAACAGAGAAATGTGAGTTTTCCAGCATAAATAAGTCTTTGAACCCCATTGCTGACCTCAGATATTAATTTAAATCATTCGCAAGAGTGTTTAAGAATATGGATGGAAATATTTTATGGATATATATATGTATATATATATATTATATATATTATATATATATATATATATATATATATATATATATATATATATATATTATTGATTCATTGATATTGATACAAAGTAGGTTTTTTTCTGCAAAATTATAGGGGGGATCTAAAATTTCCATAACAATGCACCAAAATTATCAAAATTGGAATTTAATGTGAATAAGTACAATATAACAAAAGAGAATACACAAAGCGAATAAAGTACACAAATAACATACTAGAGAAGAATATACTGGAATATGTAAAAAGAATATACTAGAGAAGAAGTAAGAAAAGAACTATGTCAATAAGCAAGGTGATTGCAAGATATAAATAAGCTATCTAACTAAATTCCAACAAGATAAAATTAAACTAGAAACAAAGCATTCTAGAAACATTCTTAATTATGTTTACTGAAAATACAAAATTATTAATGAAAATTTTCAGCACAAATTTAATCATAAGCATTTTTAAAAATACATAAAAAAAAAAGCATTATATATCAATTTTAAATTCTCCTAAAATTCTTATCAACAAACGATGCTATTAAGGAATTAAGCAACCAACCCAATTTTTCTTAGATTTTATTTTATAATAATATATATAACATTTTGCTATAACTTCCACTGAAAAACAGTGTACTCTTTTTTCATATAAGTCCCTTTAACTCACTTTCACTTGTTTTCCGTGTGGATGTTTGATTCATGATCATTTCTCTATTTGACTTGTTTCCTGTATGTAATCTTTTAGAAATAGTTCCGTCAAAAGAATTTTTTTACCAGAAAATCAACTATGTTATAATCGAATCAATAATTACTCTATTTACATAGTATAAAAGTAGCTGAACTTTTTCTGAGAGCACACGTATCACTTAAATGAGGAAAGTAATTACTAAATACCTAATGACATTTTTAATATTCAATTAGTTTTCGGGTGCCAGTTTACTTAATTTGCTGACAACAGTAAATACATATCAATGCTCATGGCTCTTCCATTATATTTACAATTTAATATCGCAATGCATTAGATTAATAATAAAATCATTGATAGAACATTCACGTTTTCTGAAATATAATTTAAGGTGTAAATTATTATAAATTATTGTAATATGATTTATAAATTATTGTAATATAATAATTTTATGGTGACGTATTTAAGTCAATTCTTTATAATTTAGAATAATGTCCAATGACGAAATTTAAATTTGAATTAGCACACTTTTTTCTTTATCTCACAGCTATGAAAATTGGATTATACTGAATTTTTATCACACATAGGCTCTCTCAGCAGTACGATTTTTTGCTGAGTCAGATATCAAACATTCTACCTCGCAATTACACGAAAGACACTTTTCAACTACGGTCACCACATTTTGTTCTCTATATGAATAATTTTCTGTTTACATGAATAGTCATGCATAGTTTTTATCCCCTTGCCATGCGTAGTATTTTATATGTACAGTTGAATTTGAAGTGGTGGAAAAAATTCAAAAGAAGAATTGAATTGAAGTGGTGGAAAAAGATCTTTCCACCACTTCAAATGCAACATTTTACATAATCTTTTTGAGATTAGTAATAGTTTAGTGGCAAAGGCGAAGATAGCATTTCCTGTTCTAACATATCTTGATATTATTACATTTGGGTTATAAGTTCTAATGTCAAATTTTTTAATATTCGGGAAATTTCTGGATTATTCAGATATAATTTATAAGTTTTTGAGCAATTCTCTAAGTTTATGTAATTAGCTGATGGTATTGTCAAAAAATTAAAAAGAAGCTGAAACAGCTGAATATATAAGTACATCTACCTTTTTGGCAATTAAAAATAAAAGCTGTTAAAAAAAGAACGATCAAAAATAATTAATTATTAAAATTAATTGTTAAAAATAAGGGTATTTATTTTCATAAAAGCTAATGTAAATTACGGAAATAGAGTGCTTAATGAGCGAAAATTTTTTGAATATTTCAAAATGGGAATATTTTTAGAATTACATTAATGAAAAATATTTCAAAATTTAAAATCTGATGGATTACACCTACCTTTGCTTTTTAACTTTAATGCTTCGACCTTCAATAAATCGTGGATTTGACTCTCAGTTTGGGTGGAAATGTTTGTAGCAATTAGGAATCTAATTTGAATTTGAGGATCAACATGCTTCGTATAAAGGATGTGAAAATCAAGTGATTTATTACCCTTAAAATATGTGTGAGTAGTTTATTATCACTTAGAAACAAAATAAGCAAAAAGTTATTAGAAAATATGACTCTAAAAATGCACTCGATAATAAAAATAAACATAGGTAAATAGCAAAACTTGTATGCGTAAATAAAAACGTTAAATAGATAATGTGAAACAATTATTATATTTTATCCATATCTTCTAATGTAAATATGCAGTGTCATTTAATAATTAAAGCTTTATTATATTTTCTACTTTCCTTGTTTGATTTTAGGAGGTGACACACGCTCTGAACATGTGATACAACGATGGTTATTAATCTTAACATAAATCGAAGATTTATTTTGGTTAGATTATTGCAGTAGGTTTCTAGCTGCCTATTTCTTTTGACACACAGCCGCTAAACACATCTAATCGCTTCATAATTTTGAACTAAGATCAAGTAATAAGGTCACAGCTTAACTTGTCTCCTTCCTCTTTAAGCTACCCCACGTTCATAGATCTTTTGTATGAAAGTCATCGCCTGGTAAGGTATCGAACCCTGATCGCAGAAGTCAGGCTATCATAAACTCAAAAAATGTAAGTCCCTTTTTTGCAATATGTTTCTAATTGCTTATTTTTTCCGACATTGCCCCTAAACACTTTATTCTCTTCAATAAATATAATACAAGAAGACTATTTTTATGTGGTGAATATCACCTGTGATTATAAACTATCCAGCAAAGCATAAAGAATATATATTGATTTGTTTTGTGATAAATAATTATTATTAATATTCTCCTTGGAAATATATTACTATTTTAATAAAAAATCTTTATTAAAAGGTACGGGAAAATGTCACATGAAATTGTTATTGTCCCTAGATATTAAATTTTTAAACTAATGTTTCATCTATAACAATAGTATGTAAAAAAATAATGTATGCATATATATACTATTGAAATCTACATTGTTATTGTTTAACAATAGGTTTCCGTATTTTTATTATGCCTTATTTTTATTTATATGTATGTATTGTTAAATGTATCTGCTCTCTCAACAAAGAAAAACTATTTTTACATGCAATTCATTATTTGCATTTCATTCTTTGAATCTTTAGACAAAATATTTTAACTAAATGCTGTCACTGCAAAATTTGTATATAAATTCTTTTTTTATATTTTTATATATATATGGGCTTAGTAATGACAAAAACTAAAACATCCATTAGCAATGTCATTACCAGAAAACCAGGTAAAATTTAAAAATTGAAACATATTTAAAATTGTTTTTAAACCTTATACAAATATTTTTAAACTTAATACCTCTATTTTAAACATTGTAATTTACATTTTTATTTCAATGACTTACATTTCACACACTGCAGATGTATCTAATCCGAGAAAAAGCAACTGTGAAACAAATCTCAACTATAAGCCGACTTGGACAATATATATGGATACTTTAACAGTTGATACACTCATCCTCGTCGAAGAATACACGTTTCATGCACACAAAGATATTTTGTCTTATTACAGTCCTGTTTTACGAAACGTCTTAAGAAATGAAGATATTAATAAGGTATTTTCACATTATTTTTGCTATATTTCTCTATTGTTTTATAAAATATAAATAAAATTCTTATATTTATCATATGAGTCACTCAAAAGACAAAGCGATTAAGTCCAAAAATTAAGGTATTCAAAGTTATTTAATTCATTGTTGTTAAGATTTTCAGTTTAATAATTTCATCTGAAAGATTTTTCTAAAAGTAGGCCTTTAAAATTTGTCAGAATTTAAAAAAATATTAATCATTTGACTTTATTGGTTTTTGGATGATCTCATACTTATTTCTAATGTCAACTTGGTTAATGAAAACTTGGCATGATTTATGATTTTTTTTTTTAATTTTCTTGTAAGCCATATGGACAATTTTTTATAAAAAAAATATTTTTGGTAGGAAACCTTTATGGCTGAATGATATTTTTGGTAACAGCTTTTTATAATCAAAATCGTTTTGTTAATGATAATTTTCAATTACACATTTTCCTGAATTCTAATTTTCAGCGGAATCTTTTCCACAATTTGTGTTAACGATTTGAGTAGCGCTTGAGAATAAGTCGTGATCACTGGACATTTTATAGCCGGAAATCATGATTATAAAGAGTTAGTGATTTAATCAACTCTATCACGAGGAGATTTTAACACACTGCTCGTGATGGTCACGTGATTTTGTGCACTCATAGTACATTTGACACGTGTATATCAGTTTCTGAAAATTATCCATCAAATCAGCTTTCTGATTTTTCAGCGAGAATATCAAATTAAAATTTTATTTTATTAGAATAAATTTCATTTTAAGAATCGCAATTTCAGACATAAATTTAAGTTATATATAAATTAAATAAATTAGTCTAAATTAAATGATTATAATGAATAATTATAATGAAGGAATTAAATAATATTTTCTCACATTTATTTATAGCTTATGATACTTCTAATTTGGAATCTCTTATCACTTCAGTCATTTGTATCATTTCTAATATTGTTTTAGTTATTGACAAGCTTAAAAATTGCACAAAGTTGATTTTAAAAATTTAAAATTAATACACTGATGTTATTATACAAAATTAACACATTAAATTAATAACTATGTATAGAGTTAAATATGTATTGATTATAAAATGAAAACAATTTATGATTACATATAGAGCCAAAAAAAAAAAAGATAAAATGAAACTTTTTTTAAATAATGGTTCTTAATTACTATAAACAATTTTAAAAAATATTTTAGCATTTTTAAGCAGATTATACTTCTGATATTAGAGTAATGAGGAAGTGATCAGGCGTGGATGAAGAATAGGATCAGTCTTTATAATGATTGTTATATTCTTAATTTCTTCTCTCTGAATTTTTTCAACAAATCTTTATGTATAATTATAACTATTAATTCTCATATTAGTTTAAAATCATATAAACTTTCTTATTCAAGTATTTTGCCTTTCTTATTCAAGTATTTTTAATTCTAATAAATATAAAGTCAAAATAAAAATCAGGAAATTGTAACAGATTTTTAAGCTGTTATTAAAAATTGGAATTTTAAAGAGTATAAGTCGCGAATAATTAAATAGCACTAAGTGGCGAATATAAGATAAATATCCTGCACTGTAAATATATTCATTTACGAGAAAAACGACCTTAAAAATTACTTATAAACAAATTATGAAAATAATGCATTTTTATAACAAAATTAATAATTTATCGGATTGAAAAATTACAAATAGGAATTTTAATGTGAAATTTCTTTCAACTAAGATGGCGAATTTTCGGTTTTGTTCGCAATTAACTTAAATTTGTGGCATTGCGAGCATTTCAGTTACTTTGTTTAACTGATGTCAGAAAATAACAATAAAAGAACTTTATTCCAAGCCTCTCATTAATGTTCACATTACGTAATAAAGTAAGTTTGAAATGTAGTATGTATACCTTTCAGAAACCTTAGTCGGAAAACATATAATTAACAGTAAAACGATTCCCATCCTTAAAGCACAAAAATACATCATACATTTTTAGAAACATTTAAAGTACCATTAGAAAACGTAGTTTTGCATTAAGTAATATGGAGCTTTTTGATGCCATTTTATTACTAAAACTAGGTAATTGAAATAAGTATAATGAGTTTCCTGTTATGAACTTTATGAGGAATGAGATTTCCTACTGTCATTGTTCCAAAAGAGATGCATATGATCTTTAAACATTCTAAAAAATTTATTCATAAAACAACTATCGTTAATGTGGTGTTTCTATATTATTATAATAATATCACTTCTGTGCGTTTCTTTGGATCTAGATTCAAATTCCAACAGAATTACATTAATCATTTATTACAAACATTTTAATTATGTTGAAAAAATCAGCCCATGAATTTTTTTAGAATTTTTTCTAAGCCATTGGCAACAGTCAAATATTTCCATTCCGACATTAATTATAATCAATGTGTTGTCAATTAAATTTTGGATAAGTATGTATTATATTATTATAAATATATTTTATGTTCATAAATTGATCTGCATTACTAGCAATTAATATTGAAAATTAAAACATCGACCTGAACTATAGCCACAAAAATATGTTTTCTTTAGAGCATATGTTCTTTAATGTCAATATGTTTTCGTTAAAATATGTTTTCTTTAAAACATATTTTTTATTAATAAATTTTAACAAAAATAAACATTAATCCAATAATTATTTCAAATAGTATTTAACTGTTTAAATTAAACACCATTTCTGGACCATTAATTACTTACCAAATGTTATTAAATTATAGATTCGTAAAAAATACCAACAATGAAGACGGGTTATATTTTGCAGTATCTCCAAGACATAATTTTTAATAAAAAAAATTCCGAAATATGTGAATTTAGTGTATCATGTATTGACATTCCTAATGGGTTTTTTTTCATAAAGAATTCTCAATCTGTGAAAAACTATACACTTGGATGATTTTGATAATATTTTTCAGTTTTGCTATATTTAAATAAAAATATATATGTAAAAAAAACTTTTTAAGTATTTAAAACCTGTTACTTTGTAACTATATACTCTTCTTTGAGTGTTATATAAAAGTATTGAGGGTAACAAATAAGCAATTAATATTTTATCTTTAGTTCTTATTATTTTTTGGTAATAATAACATGGTTTACAAAATTAATTCTCAAATTCGGAATGAAATTAGAGCTATTTAGTTATTTATATTTTAAAGTAAAAAAAAAAAAATACATTCACGAAATTTTAAAAGTCGAATATTTTTAGGTAACAGTGAAGAACATAAGACCAAAAGCTTTGCAAATTCTGTTGAATTACATGTACACAAATAATCTAAAAATAAACTGCCAAAATATCATTGAAATATATGCAGCTGCTCAGAAGTTGAAAATGAAAAGCGTTATCGCTCACTGCATAAAAGTAAAATGTTTTTATTTGTTATTTTTACAAGGTTAAATTTCTCATAATTGTATTTAATTAGTGTTTCATGTAGTTTTTGAAATAATAACTTTCATATAAATATGAAACAAGTATATCAGAGAAGTAATAACGAATGTTTAATCTTCTCTAATAACTTTTTTTTTTAAAACAAATTTAAATATTTCCTTTTATTGTTCAAATTATTTTAAAACACACATAAATATGCAAAACATTATCTTGGAAAATTAACTACAGTTTGAAAAATTTAATATGGAAATGTCTTATGAATATTAAAGTGCATATTTAAGTTAATGAATTTTTAAGCAATTTAGCAAAATATAGGCTTAATCTGGAGTAAATGCAATACTTGTATTAAAATTTTATAAATATAGCAAAATAAGCTGTTTTAACAAAAGAAAATTTCAATAAATGTATTTCTTGAAAGATACATTTTCTAATTATTGCAATATCTCTGTTATGTATTTGTGCGTTTCGAGAAATTTTATGTTCATAATATATTCAAATAAGACTTGGGTTTGGTTACTTTTGAACTCATTATTTTCAACGTTTTTATATTACTTAAAAATTTTATGTTATTTGTTCTTTAAAGCTTAAGATACAATACTCAATAATTTTGAAAAATTCAAATTAACACGTTGGACGGGAGAGAGAAAAAATTATTAATGTCCAATGTTTTTAATAAGGTTACTCCAGCTCATCAAATGCTGACTCTTTTCCTAGTGTGGAAGGAGATATAGCCAATATTTTGTAGTATGCCACTTCCTCTTCTGTATTTCAGATTCCTCTTCTGTATATTAAGATAAAAAAGATGTAAACTTATTTGATGGCTGAAATTTTTGTATATATATTTTTCGTTTTATTTACCTAATTGCATACAATTCCTATCAATTAGTAGCAAACAATATTCAGCATCACTAAAAATTAGACAGCAAATTATTATGTACTAGTCTGATTGAAAATCTTTAAATAAAGCCATAAAGCCATAGGAAGAGTATTATAAGCTTTTAAATTTGAAAAATAATAATTAAAAAATCAAATGTCATTAAAATTCAGTTTTTGTTTAAATAATTTATTAATAAATAAACTTTAAAAAATTGTCAGTATGATAATACATAAGTCTGTTGCAAAATTACCTGTACTAGTTAGATTGTTGGCCTTGCGACGGTACTAGATATTGGTAAAGGAAATTAATGACCAAAAAAAAAATGCTCAATTTCAGTCATTGTTGAACATTACAGATTGATATTGTGTGTCTTCTCTCTGTATGCAAGTCTTCTTCAGCATGAGTATTTGAAATTTTTTAAATCTCCACCCTTGCGAAAGAAAATTGAACAAAAAAATTTATGAAAATAAATTAATGAACGAATCCATCCAGCAAGCTTGAAAAAATAGCTATCGAAACATTCCTGGTTCTACATCAAATTTATTGTGGCAAAGCCCATGTACGTTAACCATCACTAAAAAGGACTTAAAAGCTAACGGAAGTATTTGGAAGACTATAAAAACACCTGTCACATCTAAAAAAAAATGTCAAATTAAGTGACGTTTAAAAAAAACAATCCATTGTGTTACATACAGAATACTTTCAGACAATGCGTGTATCAGTAGACACAATTCTTTGGATGCTGTTGAAAGATTTAAAATAAAAAGAGGTGTGTGCAAAGTTAGTTTCAATAATAAAATATTTAAGGGTGTTATCCTGATGCATATCCTCATTGGTTTCCAGTTAAATCGAATAATAACCACATGGGTTATTACCTTTTCTTCATATTAAAAATTGAGGTTAATTTCAATAACCTTCAGGGCTTCTGTATTCAAGCGATAGTATGTGACTGACAATTTGATGCTAATTCCAAATATATTTGGAAGTGTTTCGATAATGATTACATTCTTTAGAAAAGTGTTTTGAGTCTAATGGAATGTTTTTCTAATAAACACACAC
>JAPDSC010074200.1:0-13219 GCA_026290005.1 Latrodectus geometricus | reverse complement strand
AAATATCCCCATTGCTGGTTTGAATGATACTTCCGTAAATATAAAGAAAAAAGTTTCAGCTCTTTTATCGATTAAAAATAAGGATTCTCAATGGGAAGTAGATTTATTAATTGTTCCTAAGATAACAAGTTTTAAACCTTTTAAAAAAATTAAATATTTTAAAGTTAAATATTCCAAATGAAGTAAAACAAACTGATCCATCATTTTATATTCCGCAAAAAAATAGACATTCTTTTGAGCACAGATTTGTTCGTTTCATAATTAAATGAAGATAAAATAAAGCTATAAGATAACCAAAACAACTTGATTGTAAGAATAAGTTATCTTGTTTCAGGTGTTATTTCAGACAAATAATACTCCTAAACACCATGTTTTTCAACTAAAAACCTTGACTTTATTAATAAAACTCTCAAACGTTTTTAGGAAATTGAAGTGGGAACAAACGAAATTTGCAACGGCGAATTAAGGTATTGTAACGAACATTTTGCAAAAACTCACGATAGGAAACCGAACGGTAAATATGTTGTGAAAATGCCATTCAAACCTAATTCTTCCGAAGAAATATTAGAGCACTCTAAAGCAATCGCATCTAAAAAACTAGACCAGTTATGGATGCGTTTAGAACGCGATCCCACTTAAAAAACTCTTTATTCGGATTTTCTCAATGAATAAGAATTATTACAACATATGGAAGATTTGAATGAAAATTCCGATTTCGAAGAATGGTACAACCTACCGCATGACGGTGTGTTACGCTCATCTAGTAAAACTACTAAACTTCATGTAGTTTTCAACGTGAGTTCTAGAACGTCCGGTGGAAATTCTTTAAATGATACATTTAGCAAGGGAGAAGTACTTCAGGAAGATCTATTCTCAATACTATTTAGATTTAGAAAAAACGCTTACGCATTCTCTGCAGATATAACACAAATGTTCAGGATGTATGTGTGATTGAGATTAATCCTGCACAAACTAAATTTCAAAAAAATCTATGGAAGGATAGTAAAACTGCACCAATTAAGGTTTTTAAATTACGAACGGTTAAAAATAGAACCGCTTTCGCTCCATACTTAGCTACAAAGGTTCTGCAACAGCTTGCTCTAGGGGAGGAAAGGTACTTACCTTTAGCTTTAAAGGCAATTCAAGATTTTTACATGGACGATTCTCTCTCTGGTGCATCAGAACTTGGCGAGTTTGAAAAACTGAAATCGAAGTTGACACAGCTACTTCAACTAGGAGATATGACTTTACACAAATAGTGTTCCAATAGGACTTCATAACTGAATGAATACTAACTCTATGAATGTTTTGGAACAGTTTAAGTGATTCCTTTACGTATAAAGTTAGCACCAACATAGATTGTAGATACACCAAACGGGAGCTGCTTTCACAAATTGCTGGCATATATGATCCCCTTGGACTTCTGGGACTAGTCATTGCCAAAGCAAAAATAATCACGCAACAACTGTGGTTACTCAAATTGGACCTGAACGAGATTCTACCACCAGATGTATCCAAACAATGGAAAAACTTCCTAATGACTCTGGCAATGAGTCTAGAATCTATACTTGTTCCCAGATGTTTTTTGAAAGTTAGCACAAAGCTCGTAGAGTTGCACGGATTTTCAGACGCTTCTTTAAAAGCATATGGCGCTTCGATTTACATAAAAACTGTATTTAATTCAGGATAAAATAGCAACCCAATTTTTGTGCAGTAAGTCACGGGTGGCTCCAACCAAATCCTAGGCTTGGGCTTTGTTACTGTCTACTTCTCTCAAAACTCATACAGAAAATCATTGCTGCAATAAGATTGGCAATAGATTCTTTCACATAATATTTAGACTCTACAATAGCCCGCCCGTGCATGGATAAACTCTCCTCTAAACTTACTCAAGACATTTGTTAGCTACCGGGTGTCTCAAATTCAGCAACTCGCGAAAGATTTTCAGTGGCAGCATATTCCATCAGACCATAATCCTCCTGATTAAATCTCCAGAGGACTTGATGCTAAAGCCCTTGCAGCCAGTAAATTGTGGTTTAAAGGAGCAGACATTTCAAGATTAAATCTACCTGCCTCTCATAATGTGCAAATTACTAGTGTCTCAACCGACTAAATTTTTACTGATGAACTCAAGCCCATTTCCAAAATAACTAACTATAATTAATGACTAAGTTTTTAAATGATTTACTTTATATCACTAAGGATTTTCATAAGCTAATTAGAATTTCAGCATTTATTTTAAGGTTTTTCCTCATCGTAAATTCCCTGAAAGGAAAACAACATTTCTCAAACAGAAAGAATACAAAATGCAGAAAATGTTCTTTTAAAAATTGTTCAGGTAAGGTATTTTTCTCGTGAGATATCTACTGTAGAAAGGGGATTGCCAGTTTCATTCAGTAAGTTGAAATTTCTTTATTCATTCATAGTTCCGTCAGATTAGAGTAGCAGATATACGAACGGTGAAGACCAGTCATAGAAGACCAATCTCTAAAATTTGCATTTTGCCTGTTGTAGATAATTTTATGTCCAAATGAATTGCTCATTTATATTTGTTAAATCATCGTACTAATTGTATTTATTATGCCATTTATAATTATTGTATTTTTTGTTTGTATATTAATTAATGTTGTAATTTTACTTTGAAACACATGCATATTTCAACGCCGACCTGGATGTTTCGTATTTGTAACGTATACCCTTAGCTACGGAGCACCTTCCTTGGAGCACTTTGTAATCATACTATTTTTGGCAAACTTTTCCTTGTAAGTTTACAGTGTGTCTAATGCTAACGCTTGAACATCTAGCAATAAACGCATTTTTTATTACAACGCTTTGTCTTCTATTAACGCAACACCGCACAAGGTGCTTGAAGTACCCAAATTGCAAGAACTTTTGTGAAAGAGGTGAAGAGCTACATCGCCAGATGGACCTCAGAATCAGTGAGAGTGATTCTCAGCATGTAACAACGAACTTTGCATACCATGGATTGGAAGTACCATACCGCGTGCTCACCTCTTCAACCCAAATACATAAACATATGCCGAAGACTCAACTTTTCCTGGCTTTCCGGTAAGAAGATTCGGCAATTATCAATTTTAAAGACATTTGTCAAATGGCGGGCGGTGGCTCTCCCAGTAGCAGCAGTAGAGTTTTTAAACAGCTCGGGTGGGTGCTAGAGTTCTTGTAGGTTTTGCTCTATCTTCAAGTAAATTTGGCACACTTTCCTACAAAGTCCCTCTAGAGAGAATGCGATCCCAGGCCGCACATGTAAAAGTGACGCTCACTGCGTCGTGAGTCTCACTTCGCGACCGGACTTTGACATGTCACATCAACAAATATAATAAAATTGGGTAGCGATGCATACACATGGGGTTAATGGAGGTTCGTATGGTTTATTCCGGTTTCGAAACCACCGTCTTTAGGAGGATTAGCCATAATATCGGACGAGTGTAGTGATGACTCATCTAGTCAGGAAAGCGGTTTGCTGGAACAATTGTGTTCACCTTGTCCGATGGGGGGGAAGGGGTCCAGTAATCTCCCTTTGATGAGTCTGGTCACGCAGCAGATCATGAAGCGGCCTTACACTCGCTTCCAGAGTAGGACGTCCGCTTGTGGCGTAGAAATATTACACCGGTTTGAATTATTTGTCACTCAACGGTAATTTTTCACACGACTTAGGATCTAAAGTTAAAAGAGTGGATTCAAAACCAATGCAAACATGTAAACCCAAAGTTTCATTTAAGAAAGCAAATGCTACTCGAACATTTTTCAGAATTCGCATGCAAAAGTACAGTTGTATTAAGAGACTGAGGATAATTCTTTTACAAAATTATAGTTATTGAAGAGAGTACCAAACAATGGACAAAGACTTTGACAAATTTAAACAGTCATTTCTTAATTTTGTAGTTTAATATTATGAATATTTTTGGCAAACAAGATCAAATTCGACCTGGTAATAAAATTTTAATCGGGCAAAAATCCCACCAGCCGTATCAAGTAATTATATCAAAAATTAGTATCCAGAATCATTACATTTACAGAATCACTAGGCATAAATATATTAGTGAAAAATGGGCAATATGCATATTTTATGCGATATGGCTCTAATTGAAATCTTTATCCTATCACCAAATGAAGAATACTATCTGTGAACAGTATATGCTTTGGCTGTGTTGGACTGATTGGTTGCTCTCATTATCGGAAGTTAGTGAGATCGAATTACGGCTGAAACTGAAGACCCGTTATATTCGTTAATAGCGGATTGGGAACGTTAAAAAGATGGTGGTCTCAATATCCTCCAAGTGAAATAACACCTCTCTGGATGGTAGACCCAATGTTAAAAGCTTATGCTTGGTCCTTGCTTCTAAATGACAAAGACCCAGCGGCTTCCACAAAACTGGTAGAATCCAACTCAAGGACATATACAGGAAAACAGACTTTTTCATAACCAAAAATAAATGTTTACCACACAAAGCGTTCGTAGCATTGGAAATCCAGCAAGATGCGTATTGCCTCAATTGTTTGACCGTAAACCCCAGACGTTTGCGATGGTACAGGGAAGCCCGGGACAGATCTCGATATGCTAGGAGATACTTTAGGCTAGTCAAACTTGTGCTAGTAAAATTCCGAAAGTCCTGCTGAGAGAATCATCTGCTGATATCATCAAAGGTATGTGTGTACCATTAAAGTATTGTAGATTATCGACAGCTAATGGCTCTATATGTAATATATTTAAATATACTCTCTTATTTTGCAGTGGCCGCCTTTCGAATGGCATCTGAACATGACCATTTATATGCCCAACTTTTCCGTTCCAATTTGGTGGATAGTCCTGCCCCTTCTGCCGCAGTGGTGCGATTATGGATACTGACCATATCCCCGTTTGCTCAGCTCTAACTGCACCTACTCCCGATACTGGGGGGCCAGAGTCTTTGAACAGTTTGCTTACCTGATTTTATGTTTTTAGTGTTCTTAAAAAATATTAAGAATACTTAAAACATTGTCTTTCTTTGATCTCTGTACGGCATAATGATAAAGTCAGTAATTACCTGCTGCATTGGAATAAAAAAACTCATTTTAAAATGCAAGTGCATTAATCATTCCTAAATAACAAAAAATAAAAATGTTTTTTTTTGCTTGAAACATTTTCCACCGACAAGTAATATAAGATGACACTTATTTAAGTATAGAAACAGTAATTTGAATGCAGACAGGATATCATTTTTACGCGCGCCCGATAAATGAACAAACTAACCAACCATGAAAAATCAAAGTTCATATTTTTCTCACGAAGATTGGGATGTGTAGTTCCAAGTGGATTCTGAACTATTATAAACACATCCAAAACAATGGTTGGAATTAAATCATCGAATTGTGGAGCCAAAGGATTAATTGTGTGTTTTCCAGTTCGATGATGCTTTCAGGTTTAAAGAGGGAAAGCAATGTTTAATATGTACTTATTGCAGAAAAAAACAGAATTTGATTTCTGGTATAATTAACAGTAACGTTTATTCCAGATTATGATAAAGCCATCAATTTCTTTGCAAAATATTTTTTTGTTTATAATTTTAAGTTTAATGAGTGTTTTTTTAGGAAAATTAGTTTAGTTTGTTAGTCGCTCAAAATCCATCTTTTGCATACAAAGTTATTTAGACTGGAATATACAGTTGAAAGTGTTTTCTGAACTATTAAAAACATGGAGAAAAGGGGGCGGGAATTGAACCTATGAATTGACCTAAAGCGCAGAATGCTACTCATTCGCCTGACACATCAAAGTCTTTTTCAGTCTTGCAGAAAGTCCTTGGAATCTACAATACAGCAGGAAAAGATAAATTTGATTTTTTTCGATATTCAGGAAAATATAATTATGATTGATTGAAGATTAGTCTGAAGCCATCAATTTCTTTCTAAGAAAAACATGCAATTTTAATTGCGAGAAATAGAATTATAAATACAACTCCCCCCCCCATCGATGTATAAAAAAAATATCTTTCTTTATAAGTCAATTTATATATTTAATATAATTAGATTTTAAACAAACAAGCAAATATATTGTATATTTCAAAAAAGAGATCCTGGCAATTTCAGTGATAAAAGGTCTAAAAATTCTCAAACTTTAACAATTTGAACATTTTCTAAAAGTGCAAAAAATACATAATTATGTAAAATGCTTAAAAGTACATCTAAAACAGATGCAGACTCAAAGAATATGATCCAGAAAGCAGAAATACAATATGAGTCCATGATGCTGAAAATATTTGGTTAAGGTGCATTTATGTATATCTACAGTTGAAAAATGCATACCTAAAAATGAATAACTTACATTAAAAACTTTTAACTATTCTAATTAAATGTTTTCATTTTCTTAATCAACTGCAGCTCGGAATTTGCACACGTGATTCCTTATAGGAGCTCGAAATTCAGATTCAAATTAAAGGAAACCTGATACTATCGGTTCCGGTTTTTGATTTGTACTTTAATGATAAAATTTTCTTAATAGTCGGTTTGTCTAACAATAAATTTATATTTAAAATATTGAAGTTATGTGGATTTTAAAAATTTCATCTTTCAGCTTTCAACAAGGGACAAAAGTTGTGACAAATTATACATTGAGCCATCCCGTAGATGTGCCATCGTTATCCGAAAATGGATTGTTCACATCGTAATTTAGAACCAAGCAGAAAATTTCCAGATTTGGCCTACGATCTCCAGAGGCATCACTTCACGTACGAGACATTACGACCAACACATTTTGCCCAAAAACGTTCCCCAGCCGCCATCATTGAAGATGACGGATCTCCTCAACTGGGTCGAGATTCGAACCCACAACCTTTCAATAACGAGAGCAAACTAATCAAGTCACCGCAACTTCAATGCCTGTTGGGAATTGCTTGCTTCCGTTTGCTTATTGGACATAAATACTTACGGAAGCATTTACATCTTATTGGGGATTCGTCTAGTTGATCTGCGTGCCACCAGAGGGATATGGAAGGTGACCACCTCAGGCACTGCGTCATTGTTGTAATGTTTTTTGAAGACAAGTCTATGGAAGCCAACTTTAATTCTTTTTATGATTCATCATTTTACTGTCCTGCTGACAGAGATATCAAGACAGGTGTAAGATAAAAAAGTGAATAAAAAAATGTAACTTTTTTTTATAGTTTGACACTATGTTGTTGACAGAGTTTTACGGCCTAAAAGGTATTGCAAGGCATTTTTGATGCCCGCGACAAATGCTTTTTTATAGGTTGTAGGCTATACTTACGTGTCACAAAAGAGGGAAAGTTCATTTCCATATAAAACGAAATAACTTTCCGAACAGCCGAATACAATTTCCTCTATTCAAAAGATTCTAAGTACAATCGATGAAAATTCTAGTTTTTTTCTTTTAATTGAATGGAGGATATCATATTTTTCAAATTGGAAGTATTTGCTTCTTTTAAATATTTTTTTTTAATTTCTAATGGCGAGCACCCTTGAGTTATCTCATTTGCGATAACAATGCCAGAAACTGCTACTCATTTTATAGTTACCCGGTGAGTACCTGTGAACCAAGTCACGGAGGTACGAGTAGCATCGCCCACGCCACACTACCACAAACCCGTTGATAGGGCGGGCCACATCCATCCATCATCTGAGGAAAGGACAAGAAACACAGAAAGAGAGAGTACATCCATACCCTAGCCGGGAATCGAACCCAGGTCCTCCCTATCCGTAGTCAGGTAATCTAACCACCAGACAGGGATGGGCGGCTGCTTCCTTTAAAATTTGAGACAATAAAAATAAAAGAAGAATTTCGTAAAATATCACGTGATTATATCGTTTAAATTATATTTCAGAACTCCAATCATAAATATTCGATACATTTCTGAAATTAAGATTTTCTGAAGTAAATATCTGTATTCGGGTCCTTTTTCTTCAAATAAAGTATATTGTATTTTCTTAAAATATTGTCTATATTGTGTACAACAAATTCGATGGTAGATTGATTGATTGATTGATTAAAGGCTTTAAACATTCCTCCTTCAGAAATTAGAATACATGAAAACCAATTTTCAGCTTTGTGTAGAATTAAAATTACTTTTCATTCGGATAACTTCAAAATGAAGCGTTTTCTTTCCAAAAAGATTGGGTTGCCCGGAAAGTTCATGTCGATTTTCGGTAGGTAACGCAAGAAACCTGACTAAATATATCACAATTATTGAAACTAAATGACGTGTACATAATCTAAAAGAGATAGCATAGTTAAAAAAAAAAAGTTGTGTTACGATTCGTTCATTTTTATCAGTTTTGTACGCCTTAGAATAGGGTGGCAAATAAAGTGGATTATAGGCATTGAATGCTTTTCTTTTTCCGAAAGGGCAAAAATGCCACACAAGCAGCAAATAAGATATGCGCTGTTTATGGCGAAGATGCTGGATGAAGGATTTCCCTTAATGGGAAAAATTCCTATTCTTTGGTTGAGATCAAAACTCATTTGGACACATTTGTTTTGCCGAAAAATCTGAGAGGTTCTGGAAGGACGGAATTCTAAAGCTACAAGAAGGATGGAGAAAGGTTGTGGAGCAGAATGGTACCTATATAATTTAATAAAAGTATTTTAATTTAAATGAGCTGTATTTTAAATGTCCTAAAATATCGGCACGAACTTTCCGGACAACCCAATACCCATTTCCCCACATGAAAGGGCTTTATAAATACACAATATTAAATTTTTTTATACCAAATGATTCTATTTTTGCACCATGTACATTTAATGATATTTTGTTTAAAAATACATATCAAATTTACGCATGCTAATAAAAGTAAACAGTTAGTGAAAGAAGGGGGGGATCCTCTAAACATATTTTCTGTTTTGCTTTTGAAGGAAAATAATTTTTATTCTCTTTAAAAGAAATTCTAAGAAAAAGCTTATAACTTTAGAATCGGTATTGTTTTTGTAAAAAAATATGTCTTGTTTTTTTTTTAATCTTGACCTACTATACCAAATACATGATATTAATTTTTAATCGGCAGTATAAATTCAATACTAATTAAAAGTTTTAATAAGTATCAAGAATAAATTTGCTGTAGAATTTGTCTGCAAAATTGAAATCTGTCGAAATATATTAAATTACATACTAATGCAACCATGTCATTTAATTTTTTACTAAAAATAATTTCATATATTTATAAATTAGATTTCTGCTTCTTTCAATAGAATATTTAAAAGAGAAACTAGTGAATAATTGAAATTTCACGTAATAAAGAAAACACCTTAGCCCTTATTTTATGTCTGCTTTATAGGATAGGAATAGATAACAGCCAATGAGATAAAAATGCTTTCCTACATTTTAGAAATAGCATCATCTTCGAAAATCTAAATATATAGAGTGAAAATGCTTTTTTTAAGTATTATCTTAAAATCTGTTGCAGTAAGGGTTCTTATCATTTCACTCTCTTCAAAGTAGTTTCCCAATAAAATAATTTCAGAAGAAAGCTGATAACGACGCATTATGGTGAATTACAGCGTGACGTGTGTGTGAGTGTAACGAGACCTTGGAAATGTAACTTTATTTAATTAAGTAAACAGAAAAAAGGATACATCGTTGGTTGGTTGGGTTTTCTGGCGCAAGGTCCCAATAACACAAGCTGCGCCAAAAAAAAGGATACATCATATAGAAAATTCAAAATTACGGTCCATCTTCAAAAATATCAACATTACTCCAAAAACAACCGTAGGATAGAGAAAGTATTACTATTCTTGAAAATATTTCAACAAAATCTGTGGCATCTAAATTTTAAAACTCGAAATTATAAAAAAAAAAAATTATATTTTTATAGTTTCGAGGTTTAAGAAAACATAAGTAGTTGTCTTTCTTTTAAGCTTAGCTGAACTTAATGAAATAAATAAATTGAAAAACAATCATAAAACAAAAATAATGAGCAAAATCTTCAGAAGAAAAGAGGTATCTAAATAAAATATAACTTACGGCACATACTTCTATTGATTCCATACAAACACTAATTTTAAGAAAGGTTGAAAAATGAAATACAAACATTGCCTATCAATTCATTCTCATTTTATATATACTTGATATATCATATTCTATTTTTCACATACAGATCAGAATTTAATAACTAAGAATACATACATTAGACCAAAGAATCGAAAATGCATTGCAAGAAGAATTCAAAAGGTTTCAAAATCTTTATTTGAATTTTATTTACTGTAGGAAAATATGGTAATGTATTTCTCCGCAAAATTTAAGTACTTACTTAGCGAAAAATATTTACACTACTGTAAAATAATCCTGACCCAGAAACATTTGTTAAATATGATTAAAGTATATATGAATGTGATTATCATACGAGTGAACTATGATTAAAAAAAAAAACATAGGTTATGTAAATCATTTTTGTGAATTTCAAAATTATGTGTTTAGCTTTTTTATAATTTAATTAGGTTATTTTCATCATAATTAGGTTATTTTCATCATTTTTACCTAATACTGAAAAAATAAAGAATTTAAATTTTTGTTATAATTTTTTAAAAATTGTGATGATATATCACTAAATAGAAGAGATCATACTTAAAAGTTAAGAGTGCTACCTACCCTATCTAGTGGTTAGAGTACCTAACTACGGATGGGGAGGACATGGGTTCGAATCCTGGCTCGGGCATGGATGTACTTTCTATCTGTTTCTTGTCCTTTCCTTAGATGATGGATGAATAAATATGGCCCACCCTATAAACTGGTTTGTGGTGGTGTGACGTTGGTAATGCTATTCGTCTCCGTTCCTTGGTTCACAGGTGCCCACCGGGTAACGCTAAATGAGCAGCAGTTTCCGGCCTTGTTGTGGCAAAGGGTTGATCACCCAATGCCCACCGTTAAATAAAAAAGGTTAAGAATAGTGTTAATTGAACTCTCAGTATAATTATATAAACAAAAAAAAATAAATATCTTCACTTGCAAGAATCAGAATTCTAAGTTACCGTTTTAATTAATAGACTTCTTTAATGATAATTGTGATGAAAAATAAAATATTCTGTAAGTAACACATTTTCAATCTAAATGTATAATAATTTCCTTCATCATTTAAACGTACGCTCATCAAAAAAAGAAAATGTAACCGAAATTATTAACATGGTACTTATTTCATAATTAATCATCCACATCCGGAAATAAAATTCATTTAGTTTTTATTTATCCCGAATCTTACTTCATATTTTTCCCTGTACTATAATTCAAAATAAGAGGATTTAGCCAATACAAGAATATTTTTTGCACATGAAGTCTACAATTCAAAGTGTGAAGAAAACACCCAAACGCGAAATGGAAATCGAACTCACGATCTGTTGAATTGAAGGCCAGACCGCTACATTATTCGGCAGCTGCTTCAAATGTGATTCAAACCTATATTTCAAATGTTACTTCTAAATGTATCTACACTATTAACCTTAAAAAATTGCTACACCAGAAAAACAGCAAATAATGAAGATATTCGACAAATATATTTCAATAAATAATAAGGGTTTATAATTTCAAGAAATTTAGAACCATAGATTCTAATAAATTAAGGCTCAGAACAACTGCCTCTACCAGCAATAAACCCATTTATATGTTTATAATTTCTGTTTGATTCAGTTTTCATAGTACTTTTCTATGTGGGCAATTAAATTCAACGCATTTTACATTATCATTGCCCTTAATAATTGGCATATGATAGGGAGTGCATCGTTTGGCAATCTTATTGACCAAGTTTTCTATTTGGTTGAGAACTGAAGAACGTGTTAACTAAGGCAATAACCAAATTTTTTCTGTATTAAAAGGTCCACTCAATATTTACAACATATGGTCGTGCATTATCTTGTTGAAACATAGCTTTTCACGATGTGTTCCACATAACATAAATGTAAATTTATCAAGAATTTAAATTAACCAATAGGGTTTTTTAGTCATTCAACAGTCATTTTTGCTCAAGAGGTTTGAAGTGGATTTCTCAACCACTGCAAACACCTAACACCGAAGTGGGAATTCGACTTGTTGAAGGGAAGATCCTGAAGGTACAATTACTTATATCGGGAACTGCAGTTGAAAATATTTACCGAAACACCAAAAATAGTCGTGTCCAAAATGAGGCTCGAAACCACGAACTGTTGAAACCAAGGTTGTTGTTGCACCAGTATGCTTCCCAGTTATTAACTCTGAGTTAAACTCTACCAATTAGATAACAGCAGCAAAGTGGGAAGCTTCGCCATTTAGAAGCAGAGACCAAGCAGAATACTCTCCAATATTAAGATTACGCCCCTAGAGGTATCATTTATGTTAACGAACATTGTGACCACGACATATTTTAATATGTCAGAGCCACCATTAGCGAACATGACGGATCTTTAGGTCGGGATTCGAACTCACTACCTGCCGATAACCAGACGAACACCTTAAATAACCAGGCCGCGGTGGCCTTCTTAAAACGAAGGTAATAAAACGGTAACTATCAGGCTGCCAGATTGGGTGTCATTAAATGGAACGGCACCATCTTGTTGGAATAGATGAGAAAACATTCCTGTACTTGTCAGGGGTTGAAAAAGAAAATAGCTCGCCATTTTTAAATCGAAAGAATTCTTTTATTTCGTCGAATATGCTGTGATGTTATTTCAAGAAAACATTAATCAATCTTCAGTAACATAGGCTCTATATAATTAAAGATTTATAGACATATTTATTATGACATTTATTATATTTATGTATCTATAAATAGGTCTATTCACTGAAAAAACAACCAAAAACGTGGTTATAGGCGCATTTTATGACTTCCGCCCCTCATTCACAAAATAAAATTCATCTCAATTGTGTTACACTATAGATATTTTCTAGTAGAATTATATATATATATGTGTGTGTGTGTGTGTGTGTGTGTGTGTGTGTGTGTGTGTGTGTGTGTGTGTGTGTTACCGTGAAAGACCGAAATCAGAGAATGTCGACATTCACCGGTGAATGTCAACACATGCCAAAAACGTTGGTGAAAGACCGTACAATTGATTACATTTCTTGCACTTTCGGACCATCACCGGTATATGTCGACAATCACGGACAAGCTTTGGTGGAATTTGAAAAGATGATTAAAGAGCTCGAAAAGGAGATAACAGAAGGCAACGTCAACAAAGAGGTGCGGCCTAGAGCATTTAATTTGTTTTTAATTTGTTTGTTGTCAGGTTTGTCCCGCGGGTTAAAAA
>JAPDSC010074199.1:0-14537 GCA_026290005.1 Latrodectus geometricus | reverse complement strand
ACCAGCTGTAGGAGTTGACAGAAGAGGTCAGAATACGTTTCTGAATGTCAAAGATTACAATATACGATCATTTATAATTTTGCCGCAATGAAATAAAAATTTACTACTTTGATTTAGTCTTGGAAAAAAACTTAATGTGGAGAGCGAACAAGACAGCTAGTTTTGAAGCTGAAGATTTTGCCATAACCCTGCATGAAAGCGGAGAAACTGATGTGACACTGCAAGACAGGAGTTGGGGTTAAATGCAGATAAAGATGATCCAGGCTACCATAATTTAATAGTAAAAAGCTCTGATTGGAATGAAAACGATAACGATGAAACAGATGACAACACAAAACAAAAATTTAAATGAGGTTAAAAGCCCCTTAAAATTTGTATAATAAAATACGTTGAAGACAGTAGCAATAAAGTCATATCTAGATTTTAAAAATTTAGATATACAGAATTTATCTTTAATCTAGATATTTAGAATTTATCTCCGTCAGTTAATTTTTTAAGAAATAACCACTGGGGCAAGACAATAAAAGATCAGTAGTTTCTTCCAATCAGTGATCGTGTCATGTATTGTTAGTGAACATGAGCCTGGATCATTTTGCTTAAAATAGTTCGTACGATTACTTTGTTGGTTAGGGCGTCATTCTCGTTATCGGAAGGTAGTGCGTTCGAATCCCGGCTTAGCCGAAGATCTGTCGTGTTCACTAATGGCGACTGGGGCATGTAAAATATTTCGTGGTCGCAATGTCCTCCATGTTCTCATTCCAAATTAATACCCCTAGGGTGTTAGAAGCCAGGCCTTGGGTTTTCTTTTGCTCTCTATCCCAAAATTGGAAGACCCAGATGGTGCTGACATTTATTAGTCAAATTCGTACTTCCACCTTATTGAGATGGTGATCTGTTCAAAAAACGGACGGAAGATGCTTTTTCTGACATCATTCGCCCAGTCTCAGACGGTTTGGCCCCTTGTATTGGGATCCTCTGCTCAGAAATGGAAGACGCTCCTTCTGACTTTATTCATAGGAGGACTTGACTTCGCCGAATGTCATAAAAAAAAAAAATCAGACGAGCTATTTTCTTGTTGTCACAACAACAAGAAAATAGCTCGTCTGATTTTTTTTTATGGCATGTAATATAATGTACTTACATACTGTACCATTTTCTCTACTGTAATTTTATATTTCACTCTCTTGAGTTCAAAATTACAATTTTTACTGTGTACAATAGTTTGTCTATGTACCTTGGGACTGGTTTCTCTTATTCTGTTATTAGGTTGTTAGATTATTGCGTTATTCTGTTTCATTGGTATTTTCATCAATTCGGACGATCTTGGATCCCTTATTAATCCGAATTAATGAGGTTCAATTGTAAAACAGAAATACTGCCAGGGAAAAATTTGGTAAAACTTAAAAAAAAGGATGCAGAAAATAGTAGATTACAACAAAAAATTGTTGAAATAGAATATTTTACAGAATATAGTTCACAAAAGCAATTTATTGCATTATTGATGTTGGATAGAAATGTAGTTAATTTTATCATCTTAATAACGACAAAATGACACATTTTGAATTATCATCGATTGTATCAAAAAAAAAAATGCATGTCCGATGTACGTTTTTCTTTCCCATTTCATGCTGAAAATGTGTTTTCATTTTATAAATTACCTGTTTTTACTTTGATGTATCTACCTTTGTGAACAAAATTTGAAGAAATGTAGTGATTCAGTAAAATAAGTATATTCCGTTCTATAATATTTGTTATTTACTTAGCTTGATTCAAAATGTGGTTTCGCAGCATGAAATGAGGTTTCATCTATAAATGAAATAAAATAAATTTTTGAAATTAAAAGCTGAACGCTTATAACCCTTTTAAACACATATTTAAGACGGGATTCTATTCATCCTAATTCCAATACATTTCTGATGGGCAGTCTTTTGGGAAAACGACAATAATTCATTAAAATAGACAAAATCATTTTTTTGTAGAATTTTTTTTAATTTTTAAAGTATGGGGTGCGCTGCTTCGCTTTTCCAATTGAACTATAATGTGGTGTGGAGACTTCCTCAGCATACACATGCATAAATACCCATTAATAGGGTAGGCAACCATTCATACTCCATTCGTAGAAGGAAAGGACAAAGACAGGAGAGAGAGAGAAATTACATCCTTGCCCCAACTAGGATTCGAATCCAAGACCTCCCTGTCCGCATTGAGGCATGCTGATCATTTGACAGGTTGGGAGGCGATAAAAACAATAAGTTTTTTTTAAAAAAGAAGCAGCAACCTATCATTGTTTTTCATTGAAACTATCAAATATTATTCTTTTAGCACTTTCGCGCTGATTGTCACGTCTACGTGCCAGCAACGAACACACTTACCGGCTGACACGCAGGTGTGCTAGAGCGTTTTCCCGTTTAGCCCCGACTGTCACGTATTTATGCCAGTGTCCTGGAACGTTTTAAAAACTATAATTTCTGCCATAAGATCGCACTGTATGTCCATATAGTTTCAGATACATGTACATTAGACCCTCTACTCGAAATGAGAGAAACATGACTCACATACACGTGTTTTTGATCATATAAACAAAAGGGGAAATAAATGTTTCCGAATGGCATGCTTTATGACGTCACTTTAAATTCGCATGTGTTAGTTGTTTTTTGTAAGTAAAGAAGTTTTGCTTTCGCTAAAGCGTTAGGTATTTCGATTTGCAGTTCAGTTTTTAGAAAATAATTAGATCTTGTTAGGCGTGAATTCTTTTCATTTTTACCGTTGCAATGTCGAACCGTCGAAAATGTTTAACAGAGCATGAAATGATGCAAAATATTTCAGATATTGATTCCAAAACAGATTTTGATAATAGTGATAGTGATACTATGGTATATTCTGATCATAAAGAATCTGGAGAATAATGATGATGAGGACATTTCGGACATCTGTATACCGAGTACATCGAAAGCAAATATATAGACGAGAAGACGAGATAGTGCTAACGATATCTCGGATTTAGACTTAATATCTAAAAAGCCCCCGGCTCTGGACAGACGCTCACGTAAGACACTGCCGGCCTCCGCGATAAGCCTGCGTTTGCGCTACCCAGCGCGAAGGGGTTAAAAAGAAATTATACTGTGAATATGGAAGGATGTGTGGTGCCATGCATACTTCTTTCCCCGGCGATTAAAGCATAGATGACAATTTTAAAATGGGCAAAAAATAACCAAGTTTTTCTTTTTTAAAGAGAGCAAAGTTTTGAACCTATGTGCATCGCACCATAAGAAACTTCAAATCAGCCTTAAATATGTTTTAAATTAATGACTTTCATGGGCTCTAGTCAGTTCATCATGGAAAATACCGCCGTCTCATCCTTGGTACTGTAACTCTGGCCCTGGAGGTGCTTTGAGCTTTGGCAGTGAAAGGCATGACCATACAGCCTCATCTAGTCTCATATCCGATTATCTTATAACTCTAAGGCTTCCCCGGGGAAGCAGTCTTTCAAACTTGCGCACAGTACAACACTGAAGAAGCCAGTCCCGACTATTTACTGAAATGTATTGGCTTTTCGCAGAGTGACCGTTTCCGCAACCCTGGTTGCAGCCCTTAAGGTTTTGAGGGAGGAGGCAGCCATGGACCTGATTTGATCCAGATCAGTGGATTAGAAAGCAGAAAAAGAAATTAATGACAAATGCTGTAATCGTGAAATTTCTTACTGAAATATAACCTAAATTTTAAGTTAGCCATAAATCAAATTCTTGTTATACTTTTCATTTCACATTTTTCTTCTACTTCATTTCTCATATCGTTTTCAATTCAACTCGAGACAAAAATTTGGTGAACAGGAAATAAAAATTGTATTTATGTCAGTATTCTTATATATTTAATTTAAGAGATTCAACGTAAATTTAAAATTATACTTTCTGTTTTAGTTGCCCCTCCTGCCCCTGCACCTGCCCCTGCCCCTGCACCTGCCCCTGTTCCTGCACCTGCCCCTGCTCCTGCCCCTGCACCTGCTCCTGCTCCTGCCCCCGCCCCTGCTCCTGCGATCAAGATTTCCCGCCCCCGAGATGCATTAGGCAGATTTATAAAAAGTAAGTTTTAATCTTTAGTTTTTATTGAAATACAAATGGATTATAAACTGATAATTTGTACAATTTAGTCTAAATACTTATTCGTTATCTTAACCCTTCTTTGCATGATGGTGGAAATATCCATCATAACCCATAATGCCCAAAAATTATATAAAAGAACAAGTTCACTTTAAGTTGATCGTGTTTGGATACCTTTTTTAATGTCCATAAAAAGAAACATAGCTGTCAAAAAAAAAAAAAAAAAAAAAAAAAAACAAGCGTCATTCATTATCAGTGAAACAAGCTTAAAGTTGTCTCATTCTACTGTTTGTTGTAGTTGCAATAAACGTATGATTTCGTTTATAATTTTGTTTTATTATATTAGAGTTTCTATTGCTAAAAAATTGAAAATGAGTGGAAGAAAGGTTTGTAACACGTGTTTCTGTTATTTTCCTCTTCTATTTCTATTTAGTACTAAGCTAATGATCTAACTTTGGATAATGATGGAAATTTTTAGCATATTGTTTTTTGCTAAATTTATACTATAAATATATACTAAGATTTTTTTAACTATTTTTCCTTTAATTTGGAACAGGAATTATATCAACTTTATTTATTTCACCAATAAAGAAAAAATCATGCAAAGAAGGGTTAATATAGATACTTCATTTAAAACCAGTTCTAATATACATAGAAAATTTTCTTTCTTTTTTTTTCTCGTTAACTTTTATGAGAAATGCATTGTTATTTATTTAAATTGGCACAGTGATTTTGAATTCTTAGGGTTTTGGTATTTTCATAAAAGCATTTAAAAATTTAAATGACCTTTTTTATTGTGTGTGTGTGTGTAAGCGCGCTCGCTTACTCTGTCAAGAATTTCCAGTTATTAGTTTAAGCAGGGAAGAGTACAATTTTTTTTTTTTTTATACAATTTTTTCAAATTTTTGGACAAATTTCTATGTTTCCGTTCAATAACATTTATTTTTTGTGTAAACTTATCACTTTATTTTTTTTCCTTATGTACATCATCAATTTCTTTAGATAATTTTCCTTAAATCCAACATTTAAAAAAAAAATAGTAAAAATTTTGTTTCAGAATATATTGTAATTCACAGTACCTAGTTAATATTTATTAACTCTTTCAAAACTTTAATGGAACATCAAATTTTTTTCTTGTAAAGTATCACAGTTTGAGTTATGAAGCATCAATTAAATGCCAAGAAGCATTACGATAAATATAAACTCTTAACAAAATGCAAACGTTCCAAAATTATGTATTTAGTTAAAAATAGTTTGTTGTCTCGCAATCTTAAAATTATTATTATCTGAATAACATCTTTACTTATTCTAATTACTACACCAATAAATATTTTTAACTAAAGTAATTGTTTTTAAGAAAATCATACTTCTAATTTAGATAATTAAAGAGGCATTGCATTTTACAATTTAGTAAAGGTTCGTGGTGAGCTGGGCGTCTTTCTCATTACCGGAATGTAGTGAGCTCGAATCCCGGCTTATCGAAAATCCATCGTGTTCACTAATGATGACAGGGGCAATTAAAATAAATCCTCCAGGTTCCCATTCCAAATTAATACCTCTGGAGGTGTTAAGAGCCAAGCCTAACTTCTATTTCTAAATTGAAAGACCCAGATGGTGCTGCTATCTATGGGCCAAGTCGCGTACTTTTACCCTCGTAGGGTATATAACTTTTTCTGAAGAAACTTCATTTACTCAGTCCCTGACTGACAAGCTTGGGTTCGCCAAGTGTCATAAGTAACGAAAACAACAGATTGTTAAAGACAAAGGAATTTTATTATACACTACTGGCCATTAAAGTTGCTACACCAAGAAGGCTACATGCTACAGGTGGGAAATTAGCACGAAAGGAAGAAGGTGCTGTGATATGCAAATGATTAGCTTTTCAGCGCATTCAGACAAAGCAGGCGCCAGTAGCGACAACTACATTGTGTTTAACTGAGGAAATTGTTCAGCCGGTTCTTCATACACAAATTGCATTTGAACGTTGTTGCCTGGTGAAAAGTTGTTGTGATACCTCGTGTAAGAAGGAGAAATGCGTACCAGCACGTTTCTGACTTTAATAAAGGTCGAATTGTAGCGTACCGGGATTGCGGTTTATCTTATCGCAGTATTGCTGCTCACGTCCGTCGAGATCCAATGACTGTTAGCAGAATATGGAATCGATGGGTTCTGGACGGTAATACGGAACGCCATGCGGGATCTCAACGACCACCTATCACTAGCAGCCGAGAAGACAGGCATATTATCCGCATGGCCGTAATGGATAGTGCAACCACGTCACGAGCCGTGAGTCAAGAAACGGGGTCGTTTGGAAGACAACAAGTGTCTGCACGAACAGTTCGACGACGTTTGCAGCAGCATAGACTCTCAGCTCGGAGACCATGGCTGCGGCTTCCCTTGACGCTGCGTCATAGACAAGAGCGCTTTCAATGGTGTGATGAATGACGAAACTGGGCACACGAATGGCGAGACGTCATCTTTTCAGATGAATCCAGGTTCTGTGTACAGCATCATGATGGTCGCACCCGTGTTTGGCGGCATCGTTGTGAACGCACACTGGTTGCGTGCATCGTCATACTGGCCCGTCACCTGGCATGATGGTATGGGGTGCCATTGGATACACGTCTCGGACACCTCTTGTTCGCATTGATGGTGCCTTGAACAGTGCAAGTTACATTTCTGGTGTGTTACGACCCGTGGCTCTACCCTTTATCCGAGCCCTGTGAAACCCTACGTTTCAGCAGGATAATGCCCGACCGCATGTTGCCGGTATTGTACGAAACTTCCTAGATATGGAACATGTTTGGCTGTTGCCTTGGCCAGCACGTTCTCCAGATCTTTCACCAATAGAAAACGTCTGGTCAATGGTTGCCGAGCGACTGGCTCGTCACCAAACGCCAGTCACTACGGTTGATGAACTGTGGCATCGTGTTGAAGCTGCATGGGCATCTGTACCTGTACATGCAATACAATCTCTGTTTGACTCAATGCCCAGGCGTATAACTGCTGTTATTACTGCCAGAGGTGGTTGTTCTGGGTTCTGATTTCTCAGGATCTATCAAGCCAAATTTTTTGAAAATTTAATCACTTGTTATTTCTAGTATAATATATTTGTCCAATAAATATCATTTTGTTATCTGCATTTCTTCCTGGTGTAACAATTTTAATGGCCAGTAGTGTATATTTCTGTAAAAGTTTTGTAGGTCTAAACTATGGTGTTTCCATTATCTTGATATAAGTTATTCATTGTTTTTGTTAGCGTATAGTATTATGAAAATTCAAGGGGATGAATGACATTATGCTCCATTGTTATTGTAAGCTGCTCTATACTCAAGCTAACTATATATTATTTGTATTCCAATTTTATGAACGAGTCATAATTATTATGCATTTGTGATTTATATTCAATAGGGAAGAAAAATCTTTTGTGGTGCCTGTTATTAAATTTTTATTTTATTGCATTTTCAGCTGTTAATCCTGGACCTTCACACCAGAAGAAACACAATCGTAATATTGAGTTACAAAGATTGAAATCACAACTTCTTGGTGTGAATGTGGACACAGATTGGCTGGTGCAGCAGCCTTCAGTTCTAAGATCTGGAAAAGATTTTAGAAGGTAAGGATAAATGTAATCTTTTTCTATATAATAGGGGTGGCCAAACTTTTGGGTCTACTCCACATTTAAAAAATTGAAGACGGTCTACCAATGGCAGAGCTAAATTAAGGTACATATTTATTTTCAATAAGGAGAAAAAATGGTAAATTATGTAATTTTTCTAAAAAAACTTAATATTAATATTTACATTATAAAAATTTACTGACGAAAATAATCAAAGTATTCATAGATCAAAAACTGACCATCCTATTCACTTATTTTAGTTGAAATTTGGCACTGCTTATCTGCGAAAGTCTATCATATTGTGGCTGGTACGAGCTTATTGCAATGCATAAACACGAAATTAAATGTTCATCTGTTAAATGCGGCCAATGTTTGTTTTTGTTCATGGTTGAAAAAGTAGATATGCAAAGATACCTCGATCCAAAGAATGATTTCAGATACAAAATCAATTTGTAAATATTTAGAAACGTTTCCTCAGAAATTAATTTCCAAAAATCAGTATCGCTAAATATGCTCTGGATTTAAGGAATATATCGCATCTTAATTTAGTGATTTCTTCCTCGACCGTGACTGATGTGATATCTATTAAATGACCTATATCTACAGATACTCCATCAATGTTGACGTTTTTCATCATGTCCGTTTTAGGTGTTATAAATCGTAAACCTTTAATCATAAATCTTTAAATCGTAAATCTTTGCACAGTTTTTTTTAGGTTTTAAAGCGTAGACTGTAGTAAATTTTTATATAAATAGTTCATTGATTCTATGTCATAAGTCATAAATTGAATTGTTAATATCCGAGATCATTATCTATATTGTCGCGTGGCCTACCTTAAATGTCTTCGCGGTCTACCAGTCGACCGCTGTTGACGTCTTGGCCACCCCCGATATATAATAATGATATAATTCAGAATACATTTCTTGATAATGAAAAAAATCAGAATTGGTTTTCACAGTAAGAATTATTCTTACTGATTTTTAATTTTAAAGCCAATATAAACTATATTTGTATCTTAAAACCTAAATATAGAGGGAATATACTGCAATTTAGTATTATACGTCAAAGAAATTTTAATATCTTTGATTAAATTCAAGCTATGTATTCATTTTGAAATTATTGTGTTTCTAAAAGAGACATTAAAATTGCCAAATTTCTTTTGTGTTCTATTATTTTAAGATATTTTGAACATTGAAATAAATATGTATCACATGATTAATTTTACTACAAAATGTTTCATATATTAATTTCAATTAAGCTTGTAAGTTATAAAATGTTTAATTTGATGCCTAACAATTGCAATTGGTGTAGTTCGAATTCTGGTGTGCAGATCACAATTAAATATTTGTTATTAGGTACCAGTTTTATTTTATATACCTTAGATCCGCCATACTGATAAGCCGATTATGCAATTCATAAATGCATGAAGAATTAATACAGCAAAATAATTTCCATTATTTATGACAATAAAGCAATAAATATGAACTACTTATCAATTTCTTTCACTCAGTGGTAGACTAAGGCTAAAGCAGGCTCTAGGCAGCATTGTAATTCCGGGCCTATTTTTCAGTCATGACACATAATTTGCATTTGGTAGTTGGTTTTAAGACATATAGTATGTAGTTTTATTTAATTATTGGATTTCAAGAAAAAAATAATATTCATGTACAAAAATTAAATAAACATAATTTATTAAAACAAACAATAATTCTTAAACAAATATATGAATAAAAAATTAATATATATATATTATTATTAATATATAATAAATTATATTATTTTTTATATATTGAAAATGTAAACAATAGAGATGGATTAGTTATATTGACTGTTTTCTCACTTTTAATTCTGTTAACTCGTCAATTAGCTTGTCATAATTAATAGAGTTATTTAATAACTGTCTTCCTATATTTAGTTATGATAAATTATTTAATTTTTGTTGGCCTATAATGTGAATCTAAAAAAAATTTTAGTTCTGGCCATTACTGAGAATGAACTTTCATGGCATGCATTGCTTATTGGAAGGGTTAAATAAATTCTCAGTATTATGTTTAAATTAGGGAATATTGCAATTATATTATTTTCCTAAACAAATGACCACATTGATACAGGCGAAATAATATTTTCTTCACTTTTAAAATCTTTAATTGCAATACTTTCAGTTCTGCTAGGTTTAAATCTTGTTCATAACATTTGAATACCTCTATTGAAGAGTCAGTTTTGAATTTGTTGTTAATAAGTTTATATACTTCAGATCTTTTATTTAATGTTGCTAATTAAAGAATCACTTACAACAACAAATATTAACTTTAAAATGTGTTCTCTGTGCTGAATCTTATTTCATGTTCTGGAATTTCATCATGAAATAGTTTTCGTTTTTCTGGCATTTTGCATCATTAGTTTATGCAATATTCTTAACTTTTCTGCTTCTTTTTCTAAATTGTCAAAATCATCTCTTACAGTTTGTATGAAATCTATCAATGAATCATATATTAAACTGCTGTATTTAGGAATTCGTCTTTTTTGTTGCATGTTGTCTTGTTTGAAGCATCTATTCTCTTTAGAATTTTTTCCCGTATAGTATGTAACAGTACAACTCAAATGTCGCAAATTTTTTATGTAAATCATCAGATTCTGACTTGTTAATGGTTTTTTATCTTTGAGGAAAAATGACGTAAACAATGTTTAATTTTTTCATAATTTTCTTTTAAATATTTCACAGCATTGGAACGAGCAGAGCACCTAGTGTCACAAACAGGTTTAATATTCAAGTGTTTGCTCTAACAAAATTTCTGTAATGTAAAATAAACAAAATTTTTGTAATGTATTCCACCTATGTGTAGAACTTGAAAAGAAATGTACAATTCCTGAATAATAGTGAAAAAAGTAGTTCATTTCCATGCAACTTTCGGCAGCAGCTTTTCCAATTAAATTTAATGAATGATTAGCGCATTGTATAGAAGAGGGCATAAGAAAATATGTTGTTTTATTCTGGATTGGTGTCCCTTATATTTACCTGACATATTAAACGCGTTATTATAACTATGTCCCTGACAGTTAAAGATATCTAAATCTATACTATTTAAAAATTCTAAAACAACTTTTTGAAAGTTTTCATTAGTATGACAAAATGTATGTAGAAATCACAAAAATCTTTATTTTATACCTTTTAGAAGAACATAGTGAATAATGACGGTCAGCTGATTTGCATGATATATATTAGGTGTTAAATCAATAATTAGAGAGTAAAACGCATAATTTATTTCCTTCACTATTGTGAGTTGTAAATCTTTCGATTTGATAAAAATTGATTCATCGCATATTGTTGACGACTAATAGTACTGGTGCCATAGTTCGCATATTTTTTCATGTGTTCCTGCAAAAATCGATCGAACTCTGCTTTATATTCCAAAGCACCGATATAATTACCCCATTATTTTCACTAAAAAACTCTTCATTTTTTTTACCATGAAACGCTGAAGAGTATGAATAAATTTTGATTGACGGTCCTACACGTTTAAGTACCTACCACCCGTATTTTTTTTCATTCATCATTTGTTTTTCCAGTTCAGTGTCAACACATCCTGTAATTTTTAGATCTTCTTATAAAATTTAAAATGGAATTAAAATAATCATTGCAAATTTCATGCTCTGACAATTTTTTATGTACATTTTTCTCATCATTTGTCCCTTTTGTCATCAGCGTTGTTCGCTTGGAAAATAATTTATGGACGTAAAAGTACAATAAGTTGGTTTCAGTGTAAGCCAACCAAACTCTTTTAACTTTTCCCCCGCTTATGATTGTTCTGAAGAAGGAGGAAATAGTTAATTTTCTAGTGATTTGTTTTGAACCTTCGTTGCACAGAATAGAAGATGATTCCAAAGATCCGTTTTTTGGTTTTGGTGGATTTTTTATATTATATTCTCGCAGGAAGTCTTTTTTAAGTAAACTGGCCATCATGCAATATCATTTACAAAACTTATTTTCATCATTACTTTGAGATGATTTTAAATTTATATTTCCTCTTTTTGTTTCATCTTCACAAACTGAATTGCTTGGTTTTTTTTCTGTTGATCTTTTTGCAAAATAGTTTCGTACACAAATGATGTTTCTGGAGTTTGAGCTGCTGAAATTTGTGAAAATGATGAGGATTGTTGTAATTGTTCTCCATCTACCGTTAAAAATTTGTCCAACGATCATTTCATTTGTTTTACCATTTTATCTCTATCTCTGCTCTCTCTTTTCGTTTTGTTTTTCACTTCCATTAAATTGTTTGTAGGAACTTATTATAAAGACCATGTACTAAAAAAAAAGGAGAAAATGACTTTCAACTAAATTTATTTTTACTCAATATCACAATCACAAACAAAATCTCAATTTGTGGTATTTTATTTGTATATTATTTTAATTAAATAATGTAATACTTTTGTAAAAACTTATGTCTTTAATTTAAGAATTCAAGAAAGTATTAATTAGAAATCCAAAACAATCTATTTGCAATCAAGTCTAGATATTTAAGTCTTAATTGCACAATTTTCAATCACAACATACATAAGATGCAATACATTCAGAAGACACTGATTTTAAAATTCAACTCTTGACTTTTTAAACACGTTCATAGTAAAAGCTCTATCGCATTTACACACATCAACATTTGCGGGCGTGAATGCATAAGCATGGGAACGCACGTCCACACTTTTCGACTTTATCAATCAAAAATTAACTTGGATATGCTTCAGAAATAATTATGAATATAACGTTTTTCCGTTAAATTAAAAAAAATTAATTATAAAAATTAAAAACTTTTTTTTGGGCTCCCAAAGTTCTTGGTCCTAGGCATGTGCCTAGGTTGCATAGGCCTTATTCCGCCAATGTTTTTACTCTTAGCTTTTAATATTTAAGATTGAAATTTTTAAAAAACAAATTATATAAATTTATTTCTTATCTTTTAAAAAGCTCTTAAAAATATAATTTGATTTATTTAATTTGTTGAACTATCTGCGATAAATTTTATTGAACAAAGCTGGACCTTATTTGAGTACATTAATATAATTTTGAAATGTTTTTATGGTTTATTTTAATAATAAGTTGATTTTGAAATGATAAATAAGGTCAGCAATATATTTTTCTAAATTTGCAGTCTAAAAATACTTTCCATCGCTTTACTTTATTTTGAGCTCAAACTTTTGGAATAGACATTTGTGTGGCGTACGATTTATAATTCCAATTTAAGATATTTTATTTATATGCTTAATGTTTCAAACATATTTCTTTGCGTTTCTTTTTAAAATTCTATGAATTTAAAATAATTAATATGGAAATTATTTCTTTCCTTTAACAGTTTAAAAAGATTGAACAGATCACGAAGGAATGTTTGATTCTTTCTTGTAAATATGAATATTTGTAAGTTTTTGAACAAATCTATGCATGCTCTTTTGTCACATTATTCTTTTATTCAATTTTATTTAATTGTATTTTTTTAATTCAAAAAACTATAAAAAAATTTATATGTAAAATTCAAAAATATGAAATAAATGTGCATTAATGTGCACATGAATTTTTCATATATATCCAAATAATTAAATTACACATGTTTTAATTTTATATTTTATTTCTCTGGCAACATGTTTTTTTTTTATTTTTAAATTACTCAAAATTTTACTTTTATTTATTAAAATGTTTTATTAATGCTTGAAATTTTATTTTCTATCATTTTTAATTTCTGCTGAATTAAATTATATTGTTAAGTAGTTATTGCTCAGCAATGACAAGGAAAATTTACACTCTGAAAAATATATTTTCATTTGTATTTAAAAATGCTGCCAAATTTTATTTCAAAAACTAAACGTGTTTTACAAAACAAACTATCAAGGTTATTTATTTTCCAAAAAAGTCCAAAATTGCTTTTACAGATGAATTTCTCTAAGTTTAAATTTTATTATCATGTTTTTTGGATACATAATTTAAAAATGTATTGGTTATTTCAACTGTTTAGGTATTTAAATCATAAATTTTAATAAATTTTTAAGAGGTAAATAATCTAGCTATTAGATGTATTAATTTTATATGTTTTAGTTGATATTTACAAGCTGAAAACAATGATAAATTTTTTCATGAAAATCATATTTTAAATTAGAACAAAATTAACAAATCTATAAAAATCACACATTTTAAATAATAACATTATTACTTTTAACAATATTACTCTACTAATTATTAAACAATTTAGAGATCATAATATTTTTAATAGTCTTGAAGATTCTTTATATCCGGTTAATTAAATTATTCACATATTTTGTAGTTTAAAAAAAATAGATTTTGAAATATGTCGATTCTTAAATTCGAAAGACATTTACTTTAATTTTCTTTACATTTTTATAGTAATTTTATTCACTATATAATAAAACGTTATGGTAATTAATAAGCAAAATTAAATTAGAGTAAATTTAATTTTTAATATTACTAAGTTATTTTTAAAACGTTTTTATTCTTGAAATTGTTATTTTTTATTATTCTCTTACGTATATACACATATTAGGTACTAATTAATTATAAATGTATAAGATCTTTTCAATAAAAAATACTTGAAGTTTTAAAGAGAAATAGTATTTCATAATACATAATAATAATGCATAGTTTAAATGTTTCTCACTCTTTTATACATGTATTTTATTTTTTAAGATTCTTAGGTTTTAAATTTGTATTTAAAAAGCTTTTATTTGATGTTACTAAAATTCATTGTTAAAAGTGAATTTCATCACAGTCATACCGTTGTTGGATTTTTTATCGTCCCCCCCTTTTTTTTGCTGCTGCTGCATCT